>CAHIKZ030000299.1:537500-655000 GCA_903632075.3 Acanthosepion pharaonis
AGGGAAACATTAATTGGGAAGGGTGTTCCACAGGTGAGAGGTGCGAGGTATGAAGCTATTGGAGTAGAAGTGACGGCTACATTTAAAAGTTTCTACAGTGAAAGGGTGAGAGCGGGATGCCAGGCTCGTAGGGCGCTTGAATTCATGGAGTCTGGGAACCAGTGAAAGCAGCTCATCGGAGCAATTACCATGAAAGTATTTGTAGAAAAGACAGAGGGAGGTGACGGCGCGTCTGTGAGAGAGTGACTGTAGACGAGACGCCAGATCAGGGCCAATTATATTACATATCCGTCTCTGGATCTTGTCAAGAACTCCGAGATAAACAGAAGGTGCCCCAGACCAATACTCCATGCAAGGGCGAATGGTTGTTTTATATATTTGAAGTATCGATTCCGGGGAGAAAAATTTCCTGGCGCGACACAGAGAGCCAACTTTCCTTGCGGTGGAAGAAGCAATTGACTCAATGTATTTGTTACATCTCAGGTCAGCAGTCAACGTGAGACCGAGCAGACGCAGGGAGTTGATTTCAAGAAGTTGACTATCAGACATTCTAATGGTGGGCAGGGAAGGATCTCTATGGTGATTAATAGAGAGTAGTTTAGTTTTGGAGGCGTTAAAGTTGGCCAGCCAAATTTTTAATGGATATAGGTTTCTCAAATCCACTAACCTTTGTTGCTACTTCCAGTTTTAATATAGGGAAAGAGCTTCAAGGTATACTGGAATTGATAAATCTATTTAGCTGACAAAAATATTTAAGAAAAACATTTTATAAATTTTAACCGATAGCATTATTGGCTGTTCGTTCAATGAATGAGGAATTATTATTACCATTAACATTACTATTCATTTTAAACTTGTGTTTAAATTAATATGGAACACTTATATGATTATGTCATTATTTTCTATTCCAGTTACATTTGTTATCCATTTTAGCTGCTACCATGGATGAAAGCCGTAAAGTGACGTGGCTTCTGTTTTTTAGTAGACTTCATATTCTGTCATTCTGTAAAGATTTAGTAATATTTCATCTCTTGAATTCCTGTTCGTGCTTTCACATGTCCTAAGCTTCATTCTGCTTTTTTCATACGTACATATGCACTGAAGGCAAATAATTTTAACCTGCTATCCCCTTGCATATGCGAAAGGAATCTTGTTTTAAAACTATTAAATTCCATCACATATGAATTTGAAAAGTAAAAGATTGGTTGACGTTAGAGAATACCCTTTATCTTCAACCCCAAATGACGCGAATATACAAAAGTCAGTGAGATGTGAAACATCGTAAGATTTTAAATATACAGTAAAGTTTAAAATCTTATGCCTATGGCACGTTTCTAATAATTGCCATTTTATAAAGATATGTTTTATTTTCTTATCTACATATATTATTCGGAAAAAAATTGATGTCAATTTCACACCTAATTATCATATTGTGGAAGGGATCTGAAAGTGTATGGGAGATGTGACATGGTACCAAAATGCCTATACAAGATTGACATTAGTGAGGATAAGATTGACTAATCAGTCTTAACTGATCGCATACTAACTATTACTAACGTCTATTGACGATATATATAATATATATATATATTTCAACGACACGATATATATATATATATATATATATATATATATATATATATATATATATATATATATATATATATAACTAACTATGGGGAAAGACATGTTGGTAGCCCAGTAACCACATACATTAATTAGATATGTTACAGTACGTAACGCTATCAACATTGATTCAAGAACGTAGGGGTTGACATGATAAACTCATGAATGTCCGATCGAACAATAATATAAAATATAGTTATGTTCTGATCTGTTGTAATAAATTTCATATTTTTATTAATTAATCCATGAATGCGTGCGAACATACACACACACACGTGCACACACACACACACACATACATATAGTTCTTTTTTTAATATTGACATTACAATATTTAACGTGATTTTTGAGTTCATGTTTAAATATGCATTTTACCCTATAGTCATGTTCGAATCGACGTTCACATATAATTAACAAAACTAACTTACACAAAAAAGGAAATGGAAAGTATAGAATAAACAGAAGTAGAAAAATAATTTGGTATACACACCCATACAACCAAATGGGAAAGAACGAATTAGGACAAAAAATCCTTGCATTAAGATTTAAAGACTTTTGTAGAGAAAGTAAACTAAGTACTATTTTCAATAAAAATACACAAATATTAAGTTTGAAATAGACGTCTCGTATTTAATTTATTGCCAATGCATAATAAAGCAAGTCAATACCTAATAAATTATGGACTTATCCATTTTGATCAGGAAGAATAACGCAGAGAAGAAATCACAAACTTTTTTTTTTTTCAGTGAGAAAAAGAAAGAAATTATGAAAATAAATGTAGAGGAGGTAATAAATGCTAAGGTTTTGCCGTCTGGTTCATTGAGAAGGAAAATAATAAATATTTCTATATCTGCCTTCTTTCTACTTTAAACAATGATAGGTATTTTCTTATGTACGATTATTATTGCAATATTTTCTTAAAAAAATTAAGATCAAATATTTGCTAAGAGAGGAAATTCCACAGCTATTTTATAATCGAGGATCTCACCCGCAGATTATTCTCTCATTTAGTTAAGAGATATCTTAAATAGGATAACCATAACACTTTTTAGATAATTCTAGTATAGCATAATTTTGGAAACTACATTGATGCATCAATAAAATGGCTGACATTGTATGTATAGCAAAAAAAAAAAAACCTGGAGGGGTAGAGCTTTTAAAAGCACATAAAAGAGCAGACGAAAACCGTAATCATCATACCAAAAACAAAAGTAAAAAAAAAAATGATGAGAATAATAATGATAAAATCAGAATTATTTCTGAAAACAAATCCACCGTCGACTATGAACGACTCAACACTATATGCAGTGCTTCTCAATAAGCGTGGGTTTCAAACAGCGAGATAAATGTATTACAACTATCTAACTTCCTGGGTATTACGATGAACTACATCTGACAGCAAGTCCTCTGATCGGGTTTTGAAGAGCGTGGAAGCATCTCTTAATTGCTGTTGTATCCAGATCCACCCTATGCCTTGATGTTATCATCTGTTAGTATCCCAGCTATTGGAAAATTGTTAAAGCTCACACTTTAGCCAGAACACTGTGACGTCACCCTGTGCCTCTCCCGTGCTATCCTGTGACGATCTAACCCTTGGCTGGTTCGGATGCCGAATTCGAGCAAAGATGATATCGCACAAGTATATGTAAAATAAAATGAAATAACAACTCGAAAGATTCAAATGTGTTAAAAAAAGAATAACAAATATCTTTATATCTGGTTGTTCAATACAGGACTGCGTCTTTTTCCAAACCCGCTTCTATGGATACGAGACACTTTGTGTTTGTTAGGCGAGTCTTAATATCTTAAATTGTTTTTCAATAAACTGGTTTTTGGTATCTTTCAGGCGATATTCGTAAAACTTGTTTTGGCGGTGTGAGTTTAAGTCGTTCTTTAAAAAAATTGTTTTTGGTTAGAAGTCTAAGTCGGAATGCGTGGAAACTTTCAGTCCGCTCCAGCGAGGCTGGTCTCCGAGCTCACAGCTCAACTCTGTCTGCCCTGTAACTCTGTCTTCGTCTGCTCAAGTGCCACTCTACGCTGGGACGTTCGTTTATATGGACGTCGACCAAAATCGTGTGGGGGGCCTGTCGTGGTTTGGGTTCCTCGATAATTCCAAATCCGCAATAAGGATGTTCTTTGTTTTCGGACAAGAAAATTTATCACTTCCCATTTTTGGAAGTCCATTACTTTCTGTTTTAGAGGGGTTCTTAAGGGAATTGTCCTCCCAAATTCTTCCTTTCTCATATTGGTATCTCACACCAAACCCCTCAGAGGGCGTTAACAGGTTTCCCTTCTTTCTCATATGTTTACCTTCGCCCATCGCTCACGCCACCATTCAGCCCATGAACGCTCGGCAGTGTGGATGTGGCTAAACTGGCCTCAGTTTACAATTATCGCTCAAAGAAAAAAATTATCTTCCTTTTTCTTTTC
Source organism: Acanthosepion pharaonis (assembly GCA_903632075.3). Classification (NCBI taxonomy): domain Eukaryota; kingdom Metazoa; phylum Mollusca; class Cephalopoda; order Sepiida; family Sepiidae; genus Acanthosepion; species Acanthosepion pharaonis. The sequence goes on from CAHIKZ030000299.1 coordinate 541,557, forward strand.
TTTCTTTTCTCCGACTATAACCCCAACGATTCATAGTGTGGTCATTAATCTCTATCTTAACTGAATGTCATTTGGAGATTTTGGCCAAGTAATTAGCTGGGTGATCAAGTGAATCTCTTTGTATCCTCAACGTATTCGTACTTCTGTCGCCAACAGTCTGTCCAGGTAACAAACTTTTATAATAGCAATGTCTGAACATAAAACAGGTGGTTCTCTTCCAAAACCAAATGATATCTCCGAAAGATAGTTAATGGTTTATTCTTTTCTTTTTTTCTCTTCTTCCTTTCTTTTTTCTTTAGGGTGGTCTCAGCTGATCCGTTTCTCGAACGCATGCTTGACCCAATTCCGATTATCTTCTAGCATTCCGCTTTTTAAGCCACTTGACCAATTTGAAATATTCATTATTGCCATGAGCAGATTGCTATCTTTTATTTCCCCGTCATGCATAAATTAATTCTGACAGATGCGAGATCTTATGAATTTCCTATCTTCTGCGAAAAAATACTTTTCTTCGAAAATGAAAATAAAATATTTACCAATTTTCTTTTATTAAAAAAAAATAACATCACTCAGTATGTCTTTCGTGATGGCTTCTCGCCTTAAGTATTTCTCACTTTTAATTTCCACACTTAATTAGTTAGCCAAACGCTAAATAGTGTCACAAAATAACAAAAATACAGTCCAAATATATAAGGAAACCAATATCGACAGGCAGAATATTACAAACCCATACTTAACCCTAAACCTATATTTCTATTTTGGCCTCTTATATTAGTCATATGTCGTGATTTGTCAAAAAAAGCAACACCCATTTAGCATTCTGTAATCTTTCCCCCCCTCCAAATTAAACTATAAATTACTAAACTTAATAAAAGTAAATCACTTTATTTTCAAAATGTATCAAAATGTATTCAAAATCGTTGAGAATCGACGAAAAACTTTTATTCTAACTTTAATTTAAATTTTAGTTTTTATGTCGAAATATAGTAATTTCTGCGTAGCGATGAATACATACTTTCAAATAGTAGTATATATATATATATATATATATATATATATATATATATATATATATATATATATTGTTGTCTTTTGGATATTCTGTGAGTAATTATATATATATATATATATATATATATATATATATATATATATATATATATCTAAACAATATACAAATGTAACAAACCTATTGCTTAGTTTGCAAACATTTAGTAATATAATACATTTGTACCCAACACCAATATCAGGATACAGCCACCTAACAACCTCACCTGCGATAAAGTAAATTATTTATTCTGCAATGTCTAATAGTGGATATATTGGTGAGTTGGAAACAATTTTAGATTTCGTTTTAATAACCATATAGTACTTATTCCCCATAGCTACTACAATCAATCAGGACACACATTAGAAAACTGCAAATGTTTATTAATAGATTCCGGATTTTACTTCCACATTCACACGCAGAAAAAAAAGAAACATATTGGATTTTAAAATTAAAATACACATAAATTAGGTTGAATAGGGACTTAGGTGTTTTAAATCTTTATAAATATTTCAATAGCTAAAGCAATTTCTTTTCAGTTAGATTTAAGTTAGAATATCTGAACGACGTTTTCTCTCTTCAGCCAACAAACAGTAATTTTTCATTTATTTCCAGTCTCAAATGAAAAATTGAGGACAAGAAATATCAAATATATATATAAATCTTTTCATAAAATAAAACATTATAATTTTTAATTTGAAACTTTTTTCTATATATATTTATATATATATATATATCTATTTATATTTATATAATGGGGTTGAGACAACGATTATTATGATATAGTACTATGTTGTTGTCTGTTTTTGGAAAAAAATGTAATCCATTAAATGAGAAGGCAGCTGTCTAATTATTGAGTAAAATAGTTTGATCTTTCCTTCTGACATATGTTTTGTAAATGGAAAAAATGTAGTATTAACTATTATGAGTAAAATAGTTCGTTTAATACCACTGCATTTATAAGGATACGATAGTGGCAAGTGTCTGTGGTATATATTTTCTTCACAAAAATTGTACACGGGTCGAAGAACTTACATTTAAATTTTGTTGTCATCCTGGGACGCCCGGCATTGCATCAGTCACGGTGCATCACCCGCACACTAAGGTTGCTAAAACTAACGCCCGATCATCTTGAAGACACTCACAATAATAGCATTCAAAATTTTCAAATGAATTAAATGGACACAGTTTCATTACCCTGGCATGACGAGTATTTTTCTGGAAGTTTATTTTAAAGCATGAGCTATACAACCACATACCTCACTTTAAAAATTGAGCGTTGATGTAGCAAAATATTAATGAGGTTGTGTATTTTTCGATAAATGCTGAATATCCCGTTCTTTCTTCTTTGTGAGCATCATAAAATTCCGATGTCATATAATCCGGCAAATGTTTTATATTTTAAATTGAAAGAACAAATTAATCAAGAACTGTTAAGAATCAAACACAGACGTTGCGTTTTGCCTATGTTACAAATGTTGGTGACGATTAATCAGAATCATTTATGGGATGGAGAAATCTCACTGATTGGCAGTTGTCATTCAAGTCAGACCAACTATGGTGATGAAGAAAAGGTAAAATATAGCCGATATCTTTAAACATTTTAACATCATGTATAATTCCACTTTTCATGCACATAAAATACGAGCATATAAAAGTGCATATTCGGATAGAATAGTTTGATAAAATGGACAAAACTAGCAAAGTCCTACCAAGTGTTGCAACTGTTGTCGCTTTGGTGGATGAAATCTTCTCTGATTTTGAGGCATATACATGTCACCCAATAAGACTTGTTTCTGACGAGTGACGAAAATTTTAATTCTACTAAGAATTCTTTACCAGATACGGAAATTTATCAAACGTGGATTTCATGCTTAGAACAGAAAACAATACTTTCAGAAAAAGAGAATACAGTTTGGCAAATACCAACATTACGAAATACAATGAAAGAACTGCGGAAGTTATATTCATACCATTATTTATTTTCGTTTCTGAATTTTCGCAAAAAACGTCTAGCAAAACAATTCCATAAACTGGAATTTCCATGAAGATTTGAGACCCTTTTAACGGCAGTATGATTGAAAAGAGAATACAGAACAGACATCATTTGTAATGTAAGCCACCAGTTAATACTGATGTGAACATTCAATAAGTAACTAAGAAAAAATAATATCGACAATAACGAAACCGATAACACCTTTTTATCAGAAGCATTGTGATTATACCTTCCGGTGAACGTAAATTAAAGTCATTCTACATCCGTGGAGACGTTTCCCACCTATAAATGTAGTTAGGTGAATGGTTCTACGCTACGTTGCCGCCTAAAGATTAGGTGTATATTAATTTTGCCTTCTGTACGAAATGAACCAATTTTTCAGCGTTAATATTGCATTTGGATAAACTGGGGATTTCTTTTAAGTCAGCGTTGTTCAAAACTCTCCACATAGGTTGGAGGCAAAATCAATCAGGTTAAATTTTCCCTCAATGATGAAACACCCTATCAGAAAAATAATTGGACGTATAAGTTTTGTAGTTGTGGCTTTCGAATGAGACATCGGCATTTTGTTAACATGCTTGCTTTAAAAGTTGCCTATTTGCAAAAAAAAAAAAAAATAAATAAATAATTGCAGCCAGCGTTCGAGCTTATTCTTTACATATGACGACAAATTCGGGTATTTAATCATTTTTGTTGTTACCATAACATTTCGGTCTTTGTTCACTCCGGCCTCCCTCAGGTGTATATTGCCCTGTTTAACCTATAGGGAATTCTGATTCGAACACTTTATTTAATGTACGAGAGTAGACTGTTCCCGTTTAACTGCTCATGTCTAAGTATATAGTGTAGTCTTATTTGCTTTATTACTCTTCAGTTATTACTCGTCCGTTTCTACTGAGTGAACGTACATGCTGCCCGATTTAGTGATTGCATTCACAACCACTATATCACCAGATTAAAAACAAAAACACTACGCAACATGTACAAGGAAGGACGGAGGAAACAGCGGTTGAAAAACCAGCAAAAATTAAGTGGAATGAAGTCTAATTATAAATATATAAATAATTATTAATTCCTCGTCCTGGAAATTCGAACAAAAATGACAGGTATTTAACATTCTCCTTTGTCCACCATTTGAAATAATATTCTATGACAATGTTCTTAAAATATTTCGCTTTTTTTCTCCTGACGTGTTTAAGCATAACATTGAAATTTATTTTCTTTTTTACTATATTTGGTGTTAATACTTGACATAATAGCCAAGTTTGATTTATAAACATACTTTTGATACGTCTGTTAAAATTCGATTCAAAACACTGACTCAAAATTCATCCTTAAACGCAGGTATCAGGCATTTAAATGGACCATTTTAAAGTGAAATTAGTATTTGTCACCTTTGATAACAGCTCTCCAGTGTACTTTTTAAATTATTTGCATAATATCAAGCAGTCGTGAAAGCCGGACTCGGTTAAAATTAATATTGTCAGGCCAATTTATTCCCTGTGTCTGCAAATGAAAATAAAACGCATCAGAGTCGAGCAAAAGGACAAAATGAGGCAAATTACACAAGAGATTAAGTGATGTTCTTTTAATGGCAATCTTTTAACAATTATTATGAAATGCACGGCTCAAAAGCCCCTCAAGTTACAAGAATACTAAATAATGTTTTCATTGGGCATATGAATATATCATAAGAAATGTAGTTTATGAATTTACCTAAGAAGAGATAACGGTTAATACTAGACATGAAGTGTTTAACATTGTAACAATCGGAGAAATATACCATTGGAAGATATTTTCCTCAACTTAACTGTACTTGATCAGAAACAGTGTAAGTGGACCGTGCTTCTTACCAATGGAATAAGATGTCAGTGATTCGTCCCACTGTATGTGGCATTGTGATTCTTAGCCTCGAAGACCAGGACTGGTGGAACAAGGAATATATATCTTCAGCACATTTGTTATGTAAGTAGCAATAGATTAATTATATCCTGACGTTATATCGTCTGCAATGAACGGCTTGTATGCTGGAAAATATCTCAGTACCCACAATGGCGTCTAGACGTTTTGAAGATTACCGAAAATGCCAAGTTTAAACTGGGTAGTTCTGGCCCAGATTTTATTTGGTCTGGTTTGGCTATTGTGAAATTCGAGAGTCACAGAGAGTGTCAGATACTGGAACGGTACAAGGGAATGTATTAATTTCCAAGGATCATTACCGTTGGATCGTATATAAGAGTTCCACTTGAAGTTACGTGACCAATGATGTGACACGTGGTCACTTCACATGCTTAATATGTTCCATATTTAAACTGTTATGTAACGCCAGTCATCCTCCCCTGTAATGAATGTTAGAGAGTTTCTTTATAAATGGAAAAGAGACTTGAGTCCAAAGAAAACTGATTCTAGAGAACGATATTAAGAATCCCGTAGACATTATCGAGAAAGGACACTCAATGGATATATTAAAGGCAAAAGATAAAAAGATGTAGGTCGAGGTAACCTACATAAAGAGTAGTTTGCAGTAACCTACATAAAGTGTAGTTTGCAGTAACCTACATAAAGAGCTTGGATGTCAGCAAAGAAATCTGGATATATATGAAAAAGTCAAACTTTATATTTAGTTAAAAATGATAAGAATGTGTTTTTTATGTCGTTATGAAGGGACACTTCACAAAAAAAAAATATCTCACTCTCACTATATCTATATATCCATCGATAAATTTATCCGTTTCCCATTGAATTAAATACATTGAGAATGACACTTGTCTATTTAAATAAATAAATAAATATCCGTCCGTATGACTGAAACCCCTCAAACACGGACCACACTTGTTCTACATAGACATGTTATACTTTTTTGGAATCGAGATGATACCGGAATTCAAATTCCGCCCTCCATCTGGTGCTTGAACATCCATCATTTCGATTTCTGTCCGGATGAGCTGGGAAGAGGTAAGAATTTTAATATGAAAATAACTGAAAAAGAGTAGTGATTTGAAAAGTGCTTAATTAAAATTGAGTTGAAAGTAAAGCAATTTTTTTTTTGTTTTTAATAAAGTTCAAAATATCTCCAAAGCTTTGTGAATTGAGAAAATCCATTTTATTTCTTCAAAATGTCAAGGAATCTGAGTTAAAACGAGTGGTTTCCTGGCATAAGTTTTGAAGATCCACAGTTTTTTTTCTTTGAAGAACACAACTCATTTGAAGTCACACGGAGTGTGTGATTTGAAGAACTCAATTTACGTCTTGAAATGGAATTTCGGACCAAATCGGATGTTGGGCCCAAATTGGATTTTGTCTCCAGCATTTTGGACGGAAATAGACTTACAGATCGAATCAGAATGAAGTGAGGTTTTGAAGTTCCATGGAATGAATTGAGGAATTCAAAGTTATTTATTCATAATTATTACTGCAGTTTTCTAAGGTTGACAAGATGTCCCCTTATTTTGTGTATGGATGCCCAATTAGCCGTTCACAGTATCTAGCTTAAAAGACCACAGGAAATGCGGCTTTAAATCTAGTTTGTAATAAATCAATCCGATTGTTGGTGAAATTCCCAGCACAGGTAATAACAGACACCTACTACCTCTCTTTCTCCATCTACCACTCTATAACACGCACACACACACACAAATATTGACTCGACCACACACAGACTTACACACACGGAAATTTGCATTTTCTTGTTATTCTAAGAATGTATTTTTATATCTTAAATTGATTGAAAACAGTGTGTCGGTAGACGTGTATGAACGAGTTTTATATCTCAGTTGCCAGTTTCAATGTACGGCTCTCCTAAACGCCATTCTATTTTTTAGCCCTTTTACCGTCTCGTGACCGCCTAAGGCTTTATTTTCTTCACGGCTTCCAGCTGTTTTCCAGACGGCTAAATGTGCGAATTTCCAAATGTGAAACATTTTATTTGACTTCGTGACATTAAACAATGAGTTTATTTTGAGAGCCTCTTGTTTATACAAACGTTCACTTGCCGCAAATGGATAAACAAAACCGCCAAACGCCGGCTGTGTTCATTTATGTACATGCCACCGATTCTTTACTAATCTCGTGTACCTTAGCGTTCGACTAGTCACCTATGGTTATGTGAATTAATTAAAATCAGTATTCTTCTACTTCATCTTCTTCGTAACATTTCCCAACAGGCATTAACTACGTTTCTCCACATCTTCCTACACTTTGTAGCTCTGAGAATGTTTTTTTTTTCTTTTCTTTTTTTACGGAGCCATCCACACACACGCTATTTTATCGTCCATATACACAACGTCGATAACTCTTTGTTTTCCTATTAATTTCATTATGCCATATGTTTCAAATTCTACAAGTCGTTTTTCTCATTATGTATTCGAAAATCTCAACGTCTCTTTGTAATTGTAATTATAAGGGCCCGCTTTTCTTCCATTTTATTTCAAACGTCCACGTTATTCAAACGTTATTCTCAATATACTTCTGCTTTATTTTGATTTTTAAAGAGTTTGTCATATTAAAGGATATCATATAAATAAACAAACCCAGAATATTTACATATAATAGTATACGTATGAAGAGTATATACATCGAAATAGAGTTTGATAATATTTGAAAATTGTAAAATATATTTATTGACATGATTATGGATTTCGCCGTCGTAGGCTCCCTGATATCAAAGTAAATATTTAGGCGTGTCTTGGGCGTCAACGTCAATATTAAATTGTTAATACTTTTTTCGTTAATCAGGCGTCATTCTTCTTGATGGAAAAACAAATCTGTACGAATTTCGTATAAAAGCCGTTATTTTATTTTATGCTCTTTTCTGTTCATTTTAATTTACTTGCTTTATCGAAAAGAGGTTTGTCTTCTACAAGCATTTCTGCATTTAATTTAGGTAATTCCTTTTGCAATTTTTCAGAACATGTTCAAAGTAAAAGATTCACAGTGCTTTCCTGCATTGAATTTACGTCCTCATATATTTTACAGTATATGGTGAAAGTAAAAGATTCATAAAATTTAGGTCTTATAAATTTAGAACGATATATATATATATATATATATATATATATATATATATATATATATATATATATATATATATATATATATATATATATATGAATGTATGTATGTATATATCGTTCTAAAATTATAAACAAATAAATAATATACAAGTTTAAATCGTGCGAATTATATAATATCTGAAATATAGACATAATTTAGAAATTATATTTGAAAAATCAAAAAAACAACAATGTGTACATATAACTTACATAAATTGCTTGTATACATATTTGACAGAATTGAGATTAGTAGTGATAATAAAAAATATAAAGAGTAATAAGGACTACAAATCCATGAATTTGTTTGGTTTGGTTTCGTATATTTTACGGCATATCAACATCAATTTTTTTTTATTTAATACCGATAAGAGTTTTATTGCTGCTAATGTTTTCCCACAAAATATATTGCTGGTAATATTTTTTTTCAAAGTGGAATTGCTGGTAATATTTTTTTTCCTAAAAAGTACTGCTGGTAAATAATTATTTCTTCGAAGGTTTAGTGCTGGTAATATATTTTTACAAAAAAAATATTTCTGGTATCAAAATCAATTTTTACACGTTTTGACCCCAATTTGGGTGTTAACTATTTTCCCATATCTGGGACATTGACCGGGGAAACCAGCCCGGATCAAGGTGAACTTCGGAACACCAAAATTTAAGTGGTAGTTCCACACTCCTCAAAATATCCTGACCAGTTGGCTTTGGTGTAGGATATAGTTAATCAATTTACCCAGGACACTGATATAGTTTATGACGACCGTGAAGTTGTGGAGAAGCATAAGCGTGCAAGTTCTGAAGAGACTCGTCATATAAACGGAGAATAATACATTCATAAGTGATATTCAAATATAATAATAATTATTATTATTATTATAATTATAATAATAACAACAACAACAAAAATGGTATTTTAAAATTTTTTCCACACATCCAGGGAAATTTCCACACACACATGCATACACATTGATAAGTATCTTATTGCCTGATTAGTGTGATAAGCCGGTAATGTTCTTAACCTTGACGAATTTTTTGAGGGAGAATCTTACTGTTTAGATTTCCGTATTATGAAAAGGGTGAGAAATGATCCCAAATCTATGGTGTTCTTTTTTTTCCCTTTTCTTAATGGCTTGCGTAGTGACACTGCCAATAACTCGTAGTGCATTCGGGGTGATCTACTCTATAAACTTTTATTATTATCACTTTTGTTGGCGTCGACAAGTCGAACATTTTAAGCACTGGCCGGTGACATTCTATGATCTAGTTTCAATATATAAGTTTCTACTTTTAAAATTATCTTTTAAATCTTTTTGACTTAATTTCAATTTCCATATATCCACCGGAAGTTTCCGTAACTAAATTTCTCTCTTTTAACTTTTGAAACCGTGCGTCACGAGTGAGAACAATACGTAAAGTAAAAGTTAAATCAAAAATCCAATATGGCTCATCCAGTGGATAAACAGGGCGCCTCGTCCTTCACGAGGAAACAAAGCTGAGGTCGAAACATCTGCTATAGGAAAAAACTCCTACACAAATGATGCATCTTCAGGTCTACGCAATCGGGATAATCTCAATGATGTACCTGTTTAATCTCCAACTAGATCCACAAACATTCTTTTAAAGAAACAAAGATAAAAGGGTCTGGCGAGGAGTACAAACTCGTTATAACTGTATTCTATGAAGTGTTGCACAAACCTCAGCATCATTCGCCGAAGTTTTGACTTTTGACGAGAAAATGTTGGACAAAATATTCAGAAATTATATTAATGAAAATAATCTCACAATATTAGAAGATGAATCATGAGAATTACCAGATTGACAGAAGATGAAATTAAAAAAATCTAAAAATGATCTGCAATCGGAATAGGTAAGTGAAGAGAAAATGAAAGGGAACCAGAAATGGCCATAAAACGTACTAACATTACAAAATCCACTGATCATAATGAAGAAAATACACACCAAAAAACTGTGAAAAATATTGAAAGTTTAGAAGATTTGGAATATTCTGAACTTAGTCGCTTCTACGCCTGCAATAAGATGAGTAAAAAACTCATTTAACTGAATTATATTAAGGAAAATGAAATAGCATACAAGAAGGTAAGGAAGAAATCGTGAAACATGCAAGAAAGACAGAAATATAGTGAAACGGAGAAACGAGAAGATATACAAAAATTACAATCAACGAAGGAAAAGATCAAAATTATTTAACACTAGAATGCAGCACTCAATGTAATTCTGGATGAAGTAGATCTCCATATAAGTCTCAACGAAACAATATATGCATCAGAAAAAGAAGCAACTTAAAAATGAACATAAAAGCAAAAAAAATGATATCTCACAAACATAAATATCGAACTTGTAAGTGAAAAATAGAGAAATAAATTGAACAACTTAGATGTGATCTATCAGTACTCGATGACCTGGCAACAGGAATAAATGCAAGTACTAGAAAAGTCAGAGCAATATAAAGAAAATGCAAAATTAGAAATAAAATGAAGACCTCACAGATATGAAAAATAGAGCAAGTTCTTACAAACAGAAGATCTTTCAAACCGATTCAAAGAAATTTTACAGAGAAAAAGGAGAAAAAAAATATTGAAGTCACAATGCGGCAATAAAAAATGGAAGAGGTTATACAGTTCCGGGGAAAATGTAGCGTTTCCCTAAAAACATGACAATGAAGCAGATTGGATTACGCAAGTGGTAGAATAGATGAAGGACAAACAAGAACCAGAATGGGCAGGAATCACAGAAGAGGATATTCAATGGAGACTGAAAAAATCACATAACTGGAAATCTCGAGGAATCGATAAGATTACTAAATTTTGGTTCTGTTATTTAAATACATCACAGAAAACATAACCAAAAATTTCAAGAAATGGTCATTGTTTCTACTAGAATTCCGAAATGCGTAACTAAAGAAACTATCTTCCATCTACCCAAGAATGGTGACGCAAAACTCCCCAACAATAAGAACCAATTACATGTTTCCAGATTACTTACAAACTGAGGATATATCCATTCCGACAAATCAGATATATTCTTTCTTAGAATAAAATGACATATTACCACTTGAACAAAAAGGGTGCATACGTGGCTTTTACGGATGTAAAGGCCAATTGCTACTTAATAGAATGAAGTTCAAAAACTGCTTCAGTACAATGAATAATCTCATTACTTCATCGATAATTTACCATTCCTGGATCTTAAAGGCTTTAAATATATATGACTCGGGGTTATGAATTTTATCAAACAACATATGTCGATATTGAAAAGAAGACTTCACCTCAACCATATAAAGTCGGGGGATATAAACATCAACAGAGTAATATTTCAAGGTGATTATTTGTCACCCATAATATTTTGTATATCACTAATAGTATTAGCCAGCGAACCTAACATGACGAAATATGGCTATAAGTTATCTCCAATTAAATTAAGCCATTTGATTTACATGGATGAATTATGGATTTATGGGAGGAATTATAGTGATCTAGAAAGTCTCCTGAAAATGTATAATGTTTTAATGTTGAGAGTGTAATGGAATTCAGTTTGAATAAAAGAACTAAAGCCATAATTTTATGAGGATTACTGCAATAAACCTCCTTTATTAGCTTAGACTTGGGGTATCAATCAAAGAAGCTTATATATAGCTTGGTGTAAATAAGGGTGAAGGAATTCACAGTAAAAATGAAAGAAATAATGTGGAAAGATTACTATAGAAAGGTGCTACTTATATCAAGAAATGAATTGAATTCTCAGAAGAGAATTATGGCCATTAATAACCTTGCCATCCCAGTGGGTCAATATAGTTTTAACTTCGTGAACTGGACACTAAATGTTATCAGACGAATGAGTTCCAAGACAAGAAAGCTTCTTTCTAAGCATAACATGCATCATCCAAAGGCTGATATAGACTGTCTATACGTACCAACATGAAAGGAGAAGTGGTTTTATACATCTGGAATTTTCATAGAAGACAACAACTATTGGCTTACTAACATAAATGACAACAACAAAGGACTGGATAATACAATTAGTCAAACAAGACGAAAGCAAAAAGAAAATATTCAATCATGAAGGAAGCTTGTAAATACAAACACAGTTTACATTTAATAAATTCTGTAGAAAACCAAAACATAACACAAGAACCAACTGTGGCAGCAAAAAATTATTAAAACGTATGATCTTGAATAGATGAAAGAAAAGTTGGTAGTACAAACTTCTGCATGTTTTATATCCAGAACGTGCTCATAAAGCTCATGCTGATGGTTAAAAGCATGTGGATTAAAGGCTGAAACGGAAGTCTTTATTCTTGCAGCAGAAGACCAGATTCTTTTCACTAGAAACTTTCAAGCAAATATCGTGATTATTAGTGTGGATCAAGAATTCAGGTTTTGCGACAAATATCAGGAAACAATAGACCATCTAATCTCAGGATGTTCGGTTCTTGCGCCGAATGAATATAAAAATCGTAACAATAGATTAGAAAATACTTACACTGTACAATGTATAAATAATTTAGAAAAAATCTCAAAAGCTACTGGTATGATCATCAACCAGCACCGGTTACACAAATGGAAAAATAAATACAATTCTATGAGATTACACCAAATTTAGAGAGAGGAAGATTGAAGCAAATAGACTGGACATAATTGGCAAAATTCACACAGAACTTGCCTACTAATTAATATGGCTTGTTCAGCAGAATTTAACATAGCAATAAAGGAACTTGAAATAATATCGAAGTATAAAACATGGAAATCGAAATCGAGAAATATGTGGAAATTGAAATAAAGAATAGTAACAGCCGTAGTAGATGCGCTTGTCGAGATAAAAATGGAACGCAAAACCACATTGAAAAATGCCTGAAAATTCCCGCTTAAGAGAAAAAAATATTCTTGGTAATTACAGCCTAAAAACTAAGCACTTTGCCCATGTAACGCTAATGAAGTTATGGAAGTTGGAATAGCAAATCATAGAAATATAGCCATAACAACACACCCATACCTGCCTTAGGTCTTCCCGAAGACTAAGCTGGTAGAAATAATCATAGCAGAATTCGAAATATAATAATAATAATAATAATACCACAAAAACAGAATGTGCTTTCTTGACGCAACAAGCACTGCAGATTGTAATGAATGTTTGAACATCTTCAAAAATATATCAAGATACAATGATCTTGAATTGGAATCTAAAAGATGCTGAGGACACTGATAATTTCAGTTCCAGCACTAGTCTTAAGTGGAAAATGTTACTAAAAACTTATTGAAGGGATTCTTGATAGCCCTTACAGAAATATAAATATTTGTAATTAGCTCACACAATACGAAGAGCCATACCTATGCGAATACATGCCATCTTAGTGTTTATGTTAATGATCAGTGGAAAATCTCATGAAATCATTTCTGACCTTAGATCTCTGGTTGGGAACTGGAAGGTCATATATATGCAATAGATATCAAAGAATACATTACTTTTAATACTACTACAAGTAATAATAATAATAATAATAATAATAATAATAATAATAATAATTGTGGTAGAAATCTCAAATATGAAACATCAATAATTCCAGTTGTATTTAGTGTTCTCTGATTGATCGATAGACTCACTGAAGGGATCTCCGTGTTGTTCATGACCTAAAGAAATACAGGCAATTTTGTTCAGATGACCAGGTCACACATTATGTAGAGTTATATCTAAGTAAAATTTGTTCAAACTTCGATTCCTTTTCTGATTTTTCTTTTTTTACACAAAGGTTCAATGGAAAAATCATGTTACCAATTCTGATTGATAAGTTGTCTGGTTGATATTCGGAAGGAAATCAACAAAAATCAGAGATGATGATGATGATGATGATGATGATGATAATAATAATAATAATAATAATAATAATAATAATAATAATAATCAACAGCAGCAGCAGCTGCAGCGGCTTGTGGATAAATGAATATACCTATAACAAAAGTAATATTTTTAAAACCGACATATCAAAACAAAAAAGAACATAGGTGTCACCAATAATACATCATTGAGCGACATTGGAGATAAACGGGATGTATACCGTTCACGTAGCTATGTATAATGCCTTAAAATCTTTAAATGAACATGCCGGAAAAAAATAAAAAATAAAAAAACTCATGTCCATGATGTGATAGTAAACATTTTACGAAACTAAAATACATTAAACTATTTCTTATTTAAATGGGGGACATTAAATCTCTCTTTCTAGTTCTACTTCTCAAAATTTCAAAACGTTAAATATCTATCTCTCTGATATTCTTTTAGCACAGTACATGTACAGTAACATGAAAATAAAAGATTTATACTAAAGCTTGCTCAATAGAAGTTTAGAGAACAATTCAATGGAAAGGGCTCTTCATCAAAATGCCCATGTTGAATGAAGATGAAAATTGTACGAATAATGACATTTAACTTGAATATATCATTTCTTGAATAAAAAGCTGAGTGGAATTTACATTTTACTATGAACTTACGATAGAAACTTCAATTTATCTCTATAGAAAAGTCAAGCCGTTTCCTTGCTTGGAATGTTTGTACTGGTGAAATTAATGAACGTAATGAATATTTGCCATGGAAGTTGCGATTTGGTAGCGAGAGGCTTGCAACAATAAGATGTAAAGTATTTGAATTCTATCAACCCCGGAAATTGAGGGCTGCGCATCTCAAACATAGATAGACGCAATTTTCGCTCTAATGATACTCTTGTGAAAATCAACCGTAACAGAATGATTGAGATCCTCCCTACAGGGATAGTTATTTACAATATATTTCAGGTTAAGTTGTGACTGGTATATGTTTTCTGTGAGAGATCTATCGTGTTCGATACAAATTCTTCAGTAGGATATAGAGATACCTCTTGGATAAGAAAAGAAATTAGCAGGAAGAATACCAGGCATTGTACATGCAACATTTTTTCTCTGGAATAATAGGTCGAACATGATACAAATCACTTTTATTCACTCCATCATCCGGGTAACCCTTTATTTCAAATCCTGAATCGATTACACTACAAGGAAACGCACGGCGTATAGCGAAAGAAAAATTAGTCGGGTTTATTTTACGACTGTTCATTTACGAGATCATAAAACATTGCGTCCATAGATTTATTCTGGCTTAGCATTTATTTTTTCTCTATGTCTCTAAATCTCTTTGTCTTTTTTTGTCTCTGTCCCTCTTTCTCTGTCTTTTCTTCTGTCTCTCTATTTATCTATCTCCCGCTGCATGTGTTGTTTCTGTCCTCTCTATCTCTACAGCCCAGTACTAATACAAGTCTTTACATTTCCAGTAATGCAACTAACAAGGAGTAATTAATTCACATATTTATGTTGAAGCTGAACTCAGTATCAACATTCTCAGTGATCTATCTATCTATCTATCTATCTATCTATCTATCTATCTATCTATTGATCCCTGTATTAATTATTAACAGATTTTGCCTTTCCAGCAACGCCCCCTAGAATTGGTAATTAATTCTCATAAAGATAAAAATTAATGTGTAATTTCTTAACATTGTTATCCTGAATTTGAACCCAATATCAACATTCTCAGTGATCTATCTATCTATCTATCTATCTATCTATCTATCTATCTATCTATTGATCACTGTGTTTATTTGAAACATCTTTTCTTATTTTGTCTCTACCCCAGTAATAAATATTAACAGATTTTCCCTTTCCAGCAGCGCACCCTAGATTCGTAATTAATTCTCATTTTTATCAACATAAAGTTAAAAAATTAATGAGTAGCTTGTTAATATCGTTCAACTGAATTTGAACTCAATATCAACATTTTCCCTGCTGTATATTGTTCTGGACAAATTTTGACCTAAGATACTAGATCCGCAATTGTAATTTTCTGTTCGTACAAATACGGGTTATTCGAAATTTGGGAATTACAAAGCGATGGTAAATTTAAAAGAAAAAGATAAAAAGAGTTAGTATGTTTTCCACAAGCCCACAGTTTACCGGATAAAGCTGGTTCTAAAATTGAAAACTCTCTGTTTTTCTTACTGTCAGTGATTCTGCGATTTACCAATATAATCAAGAGAAAGAGGTAGAAATCGTTGCCTTTGTTTTTTTTGTTCATATATATATATATATATATATATATATATATATATATATATATATATATATATATATATCGGTATCACACCAAGCAAGGCAGTGCAGCCACTATCACGTAGGAGTTTACAGGGTGTGAATGAATTAGGAATACCAACTTTTGAAAAAAAATAACAGAATAAGCGATATTGTTATATCTTGGATGATTTTAATTTTCAAAGACCATTACTGAGTGACAAGTACATTAAATCATATATATATATATATATATATATATATATATATATATATATATATGAACTACGTTAAACTTATTATGGACTCAATACGTAATGAGTTGGTAATCAAGAATGTTGTTCGTATAAACCTATGATGATTATCTTATAGAAATTATCATTGTAATTGTGACAAGTCATTTTAACGTTTTTCAGCACTTTTTTTTTAAAATTGTCGCTGAACCTTGAATATGTCTTCGTATTAAGTTGAGATTACTTTAATTGTTTCTGACATTCAACGTCAATTCTCACTAAAATTATAAAATGCCATGTAAGATTAGAGAATGGAAAACAAAATAAAAAATTTTTTTCGAGATTGTATCTTAGCTTAAATGAAGAAGTGTTATTTTCGTCTTGCGTAGAAGACGTGTATTACGAGTCAATGCGTGTCAAAATTACAGTCGGAATAATGTTTGTTGATTTCGAGTTTGTTTTGTTCTTTCATGTTGTTTGATTTTTTTTTTTACTGATTATTTCGTTCTGCACACATTTAATCTCGCCGGCTTTCTCTATGGATTTGTGAATGTGACTCTAGGTCTGTGCGTAAAACTGATGCATTCCATTTCAAAATACTTCCTCCCCATTTACCTTTTTCCTATTTGCATTTCGCTTCAATCCGTCTTCATTGTCCTTAAAATTATCAACCGTTCTAAACTGATCCCACTTTCTGACAACTGATCAATGATGCCATGACACTAATGATGAACTAGGAAAGAATTCAATTGATTTTTTCTGTTTTTATCTGCAAAGGTGATTTTTTTTTTCGCGGAATTCTTCAGGGAAGCAGAATTTCACACAGCGATGTTTAGTTTCCCTTCTGCATAACAGAATTACTATAGTTGATGACGTATAAGTCACACAGTTTTAAATATCTCTAGAGTATTTTATTCTTTGTTTGTAAATATTGTACGTTAATTTTATCAACAATATTCAGTTGTGTATGATGGAAGCTTCTCAAAAAATCCCGTTTTTCACCATTCTCACTACATTATATTAGTAAATGAGTAAACGATATTATTATTATTATTGTTGTTGTTGCTGTTATCATTGATATTGGTATTGTTGTTGTTATTGTTGTTATTGATTTCTGTTGCATCCAGGGCGCGATAGGTAAACCATCACCATTTTATATTTTTATTTTCGCGCATAGGGGTCGTGTGTTTTTACTTTGTCGACGGCTCAGTACAGTAGGGTCAGTTAGCCACCATCTGTGAGCTTCAATCCGAATATTTCAGAGCATTTGTCTGTCAAGTGTAGAGGATTCGGGAAGATTTGGATGATATGCCTCGTTAAAATTATGGATGCGGATGTTATATCTCAATTCATCTTCTCCTAGGGCTTCAGACTCAAGAGGAAGACCTACATCAAGTGTCTTGAGGATTAGTGTTGCCGGACTTCAAGGTGGTTACTACTGGAAGAACCTATGTCTGGAAGCGGCACTTTGTAACATACCACACAAGCAGGAAAAACCAGTCATGGATATCAGACAATTTCTGCGACCACATCTCCCCTCATATATGGCAATCTAACTCCACAGTCTACAGCATTTGTTTATTAATTGTGGGGAACATTTGTGCGACAGACCAACATAAATCTGCGTAACACCAAATATGTACTGAAGGCAATGATTATGGCAGCATCTATCAAATTAAACAAGCAGAGAGTCTAGAATACTTGCAGGAGATTTCGAAGTCGTCTGGAGACCAATGACGATTTTATTGAATAAATTTACTCTTGTAATGCTTCAAGAGATTTTTGGGCAATAAGGAGTTTTGTTGGCCTCTCGCTAAACTGCGCCACGCAAAAAATATTCAAGTTGGTTAGAGTTTGAGGAGTTAGGTTGCCAGATGTAAGGAGCGATGCGGTGGCAGAAATTGTCTGTCAGCCATGATTGGGTATCCTGCTTGTATGGCATGGTGCAGACTCCTGTTGCTAAAGTTCCAGCTGCCAACCGCGTGAGTGTGATGCCCTATGGGAAGATGAATGGGTGCATAACGTCGCTATCGCTAATGATTATTTCAAACCCCTTCGTAATCACGCCAAACACATCCATCTCTTCGCGAATCATCTACAATGTTCAGAGATCGATACCCAAACATTCTGATATGTTGTAAGGCAGCCTCCGTCGTGAATGCCAGGCAGTACTGCATGCGGTTTCAAAATTTCTGGTGGAGTGAATTATGTCATGATGCCCTTTTTCTTACAGAAGGTATCCAACTTGGTCTAATACAATCTGAAGTAGAGAAGAGTAAAACAAAGGGCATGCGCGAAATTAAAAATATAAAATGGCTACACTTTACCCCTGGCATACACTATAAGCTACACAATATAGAAAGAATAAAACATAAATATTTGAAAATAAAGACAATATGCTGAACTAAATCGTAATTTCTATCTATCTCTATGAGAGTGAATACATGAAAATTTCTGCACAGTTACTGAAGAGAATTGAGGCAAGGAAGCGCTTGTTAAAATGACGAATACTTAGAATATCTGGGACGGTATATATCAGTAACAAATCAATAATTTCAAGGAAAGCTGAACAAAATGTACGTTTTACTTATAATCATAAAGATATATTTGAAATTTGTATCACAAGAAAATATAAATTGTAAAATTTGTTACTCACATCACGTAAACTACCAAATTTTTGAAAATGGATTTATCAAGATAAAATACGTGTTAGAAAGGACACAGTTGTCAATGAGTTTCAATATTTATGAGGAATGTAGAAAGCCATGATCACAGAGGCGCTGAAGTTTGACAACATATGATTGATATATGAACTCTTCAGAAAGGGTTATTCTTCTATGATGGTAAACGTTTTTAGAGGCAATGTATATAAACTAATATGGGGTGCAATGATAACAGGTTATAAAAAAACAGATAAAGGATTAAGAAATACTTTAAAAACTGTGTAATATATAATATTGTCGTGCATTTGTAAGTTTGTAATAATCATTATTCGACATTTAATTTCATAATCAATTTCGCAACGATAATAATTTTTTGGCGTAAATAATTCTTAATAATTTTGTCTTTATTTATAGACTTGCCAGCTTCAGAAGGTCATTCCTGGTAGTTTTTTATCTGAATATCATTTTGATTATAGAATCAACATATTACAGTTCACTCACCTTGAGATAATTAGTAATAAATTATACTTGGCACAGATAACACGCATTATTAGTTTCGTGTAATAACACGGCGATTTGGTTTCGCGAAATATATTTTAAATTAATATTGCGTATTAATGACGTAATGTGCATTGCAAGTTCATCAGAAATTACATAATTGCTTAAATTTGAGGTAAATGCTAAGCAATCATATTGTAATTTTTATTTCAAATCGCAGTAAAGATCTTAATAATAATATCATTCAGTAGATAAATATGTCTGCTTGTTTGCCTTCAACAGTGTCAAGAGTTCTTCAAACGAATGGTCAACCAAACTGAACATGATTTACAAACGGTCTTCAAGAAATAAATCCTAAATTGGCAGAAGAATACTAATTTGTTTGTTAGCAGCCGATTATAAACTATTGGTATATGAATAAAGGAAACAAGGTTCTAAATATTAAATATGCCTGTATAACAAGGAAGAATTCAAATCATCAGGATATAACTTCAAATAAAAATACCTTGAAAAGATTAATGACAGATGAGATAAGGTTAGAAAACCAAAGCCGAGTTTCAATGAGAAGTAGAAACAACTTGATGATTTACAGACAGAAACCTCAAGAAAAAAGCGGCATTAACACCTAAACAGTCGAAAACAAACTTACATACGAATACGAAAAAGCAAGCATCGAAAGTGAATGACAGGATGATGAATGGCCGACTTTATTGCCCACGGCAAAGATTGTGGAATTCTTTCTTGTACTGTTTAAACAAAAAAAAATGAATAAAAATATAAATACAAGAACCGCATCATTTCAATCGAGAAAATATACACTTTATTATGGCTTGCCTGTCAGGTAAAGAACAAGGGAACGGTGTACTGATTAGCTCTAATGTCAATTCGTAGGCATACATTTAATTTCTGGACATATTTCACAATCGATTGACAGTAAATAAGTTCACTGCAACGACATAGTAAATCTAGGAGATTTACTAGGATTTATTAATGACAAGGACAATATTAGCAACTAAAGTTGACCAGCCAAAAATACGTTGATGGCAGTCACAGCATTAAAAAAAATACAGGAAATCTTGGAGAAAATATTTCAGGAAAGTGAGAATAGAATATATAATTTAAATGAAATAGAATACAGTATCTTTGGCAAAGACAGATCACTATGGGAGCTAGAAATCTGAGATATCAGAATCTAGGAAATAGATAGTTACCTATCTGTGAATTGTTAGAAAAGACGACGTAAATGCTGACATTAAAAGCTAAAGGCTCTTCTGAATTTAAAGAAAAATAAACGATGATTTCCAATAGATAAATGCCTATCAAGACAAAAGAAAAATCTTTAGAAAATAATGTAATAAGTACTGAGATAGCATGTATTGTATTCATATGCAATTCTATACCGCATAAAGAGCAGCTGATACAACTGAAGGCTAAATTAATCCAAAGGTTGAAAATGAAACTACTAGAGAAATAGTAGTGAATATTTTTAAGTAAAGTTAGTTTGAAACAGGCTTTTTATTTCCTTCCCAATAAATGATCCTCTTCTCTAGAGTATCTTCGGGAATATCACACCAAATTATAATCTAAAATATCATGCGTTATCATTCTGCCTATATGTCCGTGAATGTTGGACAAATTCGCCACAGATTAAGAGAAAACTGAGTAGCAACTTGGTTAAACGGAATTACGTTAAATGGACAGATTTCGTAAAAAACGAAAAAAATATTCAAATCAAATGAAACTAAATGGACGCACACAAAGTATCAGGTAAATAGTGCCATCTGGGATATATTACAAGGCATGCCGCCTTAAGAAATCTGAAACGCACGGGTGATAGTGAAAACAAGGGAAGCATAGTAAATCATTGATCAACCTACTTTACAAACATGTACGAAAAATTTTACGGATGACAGAACGAAAGATTATTATAGGTACAAATATTGCCTAGAGATAAAATGGATGTGAAGATGTGGAGAACCATGAGCAGGGCGATCATCTGAAGAGAAAATATATAAGAGTGGTAGAAATCATGTATTAGTGTAGATAATTCTTTTTATTTTAGAGAAATTTATTTCTAAGATTTAGCGTTCGATTTGAGAAAAATTGAAACCATATTGTTTGTGTAAAATATTCCGATAAAGTGAATTTCTTGACTTCAGTAACTCCTGCCGACATAAATACAAAGGTATACTAACAATGTACCGTATACTGTATTGGACTTATCGTTTCCTTTTTATTTTCTCAAAGGTGGCTGTACACTTAATTATACAACCATCTGGTTTACGAAAACAAACAATATATTAAGTTAAGTTAAATTGATTGTATATCTTTCTGTTATGAATCCTGAAGCAATAAATTTTATTTTATTTTAAGTGAGATTTAATGTTTTAGTTTTATGCATTTTGCGAATTTGATTGAATGGGAATAAAAACAGGATGAAATGCGTCTTCGTGTCGTGATTCCACTGACAATTCACACACACACACACACACACACACACACACACACACAGACCCGTATATATATATAAATTATTTTTTTTAAAATTTTTATTATTATTATTAATTTATTATTGATTACTGTACATCAAACATTTAAAATTTAATAAAATGAAAAAGGAGGATCTATTCCAGGTGCTATTGTGTTATCTCTTTAAGGAGTTGGGTGAGTCACCTGTAACATTATGGACATGTGAGGTTGTGGGGATGAGTGAATAATGTTAAGTTTCTAGTGTTTTCTCACTGAATTTATGTCTTGGCTGGACTCATTTTAATATACCGATCATTTAGATTTCTACATAAATGGCGGAGGAAATGTTAGATTTAAGGAGAAATGAAGAATTATATTTTCTTAATCCTGAAAAGTTTGAAGAAGGCTGATTTGAACCATATTGCATTCTTTGTTGTTTTAGAATTTACAGAACTAAGGTTCCACAAAACTTAGTAAGGTAACTCGTCTCTATACTTGCTATTTCTTAGTCGTTAGTCGTGGATTGATTTACTCTCCTTAAAGACTTTTTTGTTAGAGATTCATCTGTTTATTCTTGTGTTGAATGAATTAGGGATGTATTCTATAATCGAATTCGGATGGTTAGAATGGATATTAATGGAGCAGGGGGTTTGGACTTCATTGGGAAGAGTTTTAATGTGTTGTTGGAAAGTTTGAGTATAATATCCAGAAAACTAATATTTTCAGGTTAGAAGATATATCTATCATAAAAGATAACAATCTGAAGAGAATAATTCATTTTGCGTAGTTTTGATGTTAAAGGACGTTTCTATTAGGCATGATTATTATTCAATCCTCTCTGTAAAGGACAACTTGGGTGGGTCAAATGACTCTGCCCAGGACACACACACACACACACACACACACACACACACACACACACACACACACACACACACACACACACACACACACTAAAGACATTTTTATGTTTAACATTCTTTTTATAGATACAAGTATTTAAGTAAATGCAAGGTCGAATCCTGTCAACCGAGAGGTTAGGCACGTCATGTTACAAGACGGTTCCGTATAGGATGCAGGTTCGAATCCTGTCAAAGGACGAATATTTTCTATGAAAATTTCTCGGACATTCAGGCCGGTAAATATTATTTAATACTGTTTATTATAAACAGAGCATTTACTTAAATACTTGTATCTATAAAAAAATGTTAAACATAAAAATGTCTTTAATAAATTGTCGGACTTTGTCCATTTCTTAATGTATGACGTCATTTGTTTACGTTTGATACGCCAGGAGCAGTTATGAATGTACGAGATTCATGGAAGATTGAAGTTTATAAGCAGTAAATTCGACCGTGCCAACCGAACGATCCTTTGTGGCCGAGAGGTTAGACACGTCAAGCTATATGACGCTTCCGTATAGGATGCAGGTTCGAATCCTGTCAAAGGACGAATATTTTCTATGAAAATTTCTCGGACATTCAGGCCGGTAAATGTTATTTAATACTGTTTATTATAAACAGACTTTGTCCATTTCTTAATATATATATATATATATATATATATATTCATGAATCATTCATACAAAAAATGATTAATGATTTAAATGCCGAGAATACTTCGTCGCAAAAAAATATAAATAAGATACATCAACCCCGAACCTGTATATGAATGATATGATCCCCGTTTATAAATTCCAGTTACATAAGGTCTTTTTAATTTCTCTCGGATAATACGTGTGACATTACTGTAATTATTGAACAATATAGTTCATGCCATATTCACGGAAAATCTACCAGTAAAAAAGAATTCTCTTATTGCTATATTTGTACAAAAACGCAGAATCTTAAAATTTAAATTCAAACTCAGCGTTGCGACCGCACGTTGCAAAACAATAACACATTTCTCATAGCATTTTTTCGGATTACATCTCTATTTTCGTTGTCCTCTTATTACTGAGAAGTAAAAACAAGAACAAAATCTACTTCCATACAAGATGATATCTGTAGGAACAGACGAAAGCTTGTAAAAAATTAAAAAGCCGAAACCATCAATATAATTATTCAAATTAAGTTGAATCAAGGGGTTGGGTCCCGTTTCATCTTCAAGCGAAAATTTAGGAATAAGCTATCTTGTTGTTTGCACGTGTTTATAAGTATGGTCCATTACAACATTAATTACTATGGAAACGGCAGGGACGTCCATCTTCGTTAGATGGTCTTATCTACAGATTTGTCATCTTTGGAAAGGTTATGCCAAGGTATACTAGGGTATCTATTTCAAAGCTAATGGTGGCGGTCACCGTCTAGTTTAGTTTACACCGAAGGATATTACATGGCGCGACGGCAAGTCGTTAAGTGTCGAGAGGATTTGGTTTTATTATTATCTATTTGTTAATCTTTTTATTTATTTGTTTGTTCAAATGGGTGTTCCATATACAAACGTATTGCACTGAACTGCAATTTGCTTTTTGACGACTTCACAAAGGGTTATTAATGATTTGGCTAAGCTTTTAAGACTTTTATTAAACTATGGAATATATATATATATATATATATATATATATATATATGTGTGTGTGTGTGTGTGTGTGTGTGTGTGTGTCTAATGCTAATTACTTAATGCGAAAATTTGTTGATGTCGGCAAAAACCGTAAAATCCTGCCTACGGTTTAATAACTTTTCATTAATTAGAAACTTAATGATGTGTAGTTTTCGTGTAGGCATAAAGAGCATGGGTCATCCTCGATTTTACAAGTTCTTGTTCTATTTATTATTTTTCATTTACTTTTGGTGTTTTATTCGTTTCTTATAGATGCCAGACATATTGCGATAGAGATGTCTGATTTGTATTTTGAATATTGTTAAAACAGCTCTTGTGTTGTCTCCAACTAATTTTAAATTTATTCTTCGTTGATCCAATGTATATCCTATCAGTGTTAGGACTCTCAATGGATAGTGCATTGGTATACCACGTATTTTGCGAGGCATTTATTTTCCAACGGGCAGTCTTTAGAGTTTCTACAATCACATATTTGCTCGTTATTTTTATCTAATTTCAATTTAAGAGCATTATGACTGTCTTTTTATGATTCTTTCTAAATTTTCAGTGCAGATGTAACTTAATTCTAAGGTGTTTTTATTAAAGATCTCGCTAAGTTTGCTATTAGTGGGAAAGTGATTTTCAATTAAAGGAAGGAACTTATGCCCTATGCGTTTGTATATGGAACACCCATTTGAATAAACAAATAAATAAAGAGATTAGCAGATATATACTAATAAAAAAACAAATACTCTCGACACTTAACGACTTGCCGTCGGGCCATGAAATACCCTTCGGTGTAAACGAACTAGATGGTGACCACCACCATTAGCTTTGAAAAAAATACCCCAATCTACCTTGGCATAACCTTTCGAAAGGTGATGAATCTGTAGATAAGAATTAACTGTCTGACCACCTAACGAAAATGGCCGGCCCAGCCGTTTACATAGTAATTAGTGTTGCAATGGACCATACTTATAAACACGCGCAAACCACAAAATAGCTTATACCTTAATTTTCACTTGAGGATGAAAAGGGACCCAACACCTTGATTCAACTTAATTTGAATAATTATATTGATGGTTTTGGCTCTCGTTTTTGAAACATGAGAACTCTTATGTAGCTAAGGAATCATATTTTTTAAAAAATATTCTAATACATATATATATATATATATATATATATATATATATATATATATATATATATATGCCACTAGTTCTACTATTTGGACAGAGTCTAAAAATACAAATAGCTTTATCCAGACAATATTGGGAACTTATAGACAAAGGTCTAATCCCACATGCAGATAAGAGATTCATTCTTAAGATCTTCAGGGAACTTTGTAATGTGGTTCTTCTGGAGATAATTCTTATAATTAAATATATATATATATATATATATATATATATATATATATATATATATATATATATATATATATATATATGAGTGTGTGTGTGTTTGTATGTGTATCTATATAGGTATGGATATAATTATGTATATGTGTGTGTGTGTATATATATATATATATATATATATATATACACACACACACACACATGTGTGTATATATATATATATATATATGTGTGTGTGTGTGTGTGTGTGTGTTTTGTACGTAAATATATATGTGCGTAATTGTGTATATGTATGTGTATATATATATATATATATATATATATATATATATATATATATATATATATATATATATATATATGTGTGTGTGTGTGTGTGTGCCTGTGTGTGTTGTGCGTATTGATGCGTACATATATGGGATATATATATATATATATATATATATATATATATATATATATATATATATGTGTATGTGTGTGTGTGTGTGCACATGTATATGAGCCTGTAAATATTAATGCATATATGCATGTGTGTATCTTTACAGATAAATGTTAAGTTGATATGGCTATGAATCCGTATTTTATGTATAGACCGTGTACATGTGTATGTCTACGGGAATATGCAACATTTTATAGTGTCACATTGAATTATTTATAACCGTGAAAATTAAGAATTTATGATGATGCATATGTTTTACTTATTTCTTTAGACTTTGATGCTACAAATAAGTCTTGTTATGAAACATGTATTAGAAATGAAAAGCGGTTAAAAATATACATTTAACTAAATTAGATATATGTCAATCTATATAAAGGGATCACGTAAAGATAAAATTCTTAATGCTATTAAGAGCTATACATGGGAAGAGTAATTCTGATCCCATTCTCTTAAAGAGGTTTAATTAAAGTACATTAATATCATATTAAATATTATTAAATACACCTCGGTCAAGGAAGCTTAGAACTTTAATCTAATTCTGGTAATAAATAAATACTAAAGAATTAACTCTGAACCACTTAATTTCATTTTAATTTCATTCGGGTTAAATTGGCTTGCAATCATATTAAACATTAATAAATGCTTCCAGGTTAAGGGATTTTAAGTCTAATGCCTAATATATTAATAAATTGTATAGACTATTGCAGGCACCTTCATGAAATCACTGAAAAAAACTATTGCATGACGAAAAAGACGCTACACTTGACGAAAAAAAAACTTTATCATGTAAATAATTATGTTATTATTAAGAGGAAAGATCAAAGTAATTTTGGGGTATTTCTTTACATTTTTTAATCGTTCCTAGCACGTCCAAAATTCTCGTTAAAGATCTTGTTTTTTAGTCAGGAAAATTGAGAGATAATCGATATTGACAGCTATATTTTTTCCCATTTATAAAAAAAAACCCCATTTTGAAATTCTTTTAAAAATCAATTATAATTTATTCAAAACTTATTTTAAGAAAATCAAAAAATATAATGTTTATTTAAGATATTTTGAACCAAGCTTAACTTAGTTTCTGCGCCGAAAAGACGTAGTTTGAAAATAAATCAAAGCATGTCATGACCTTTCGCGTCACTTGACATGGTGACGTGTTTTAAAAATTTACGTGTTTTAAAACACGTAAATTTCATTTATACGTTATTCCAAAAAATTTCGCTTGAAGATGGAACAGAGCTTACTTCATCTCAATTTAATTTAAATAATTATATTGAAGTTTTCGGCTCTTGTTTTGAAACATGAGAATTCTTATGTCGCGTTTTGGAATCATATTTTTAAATAAATAATTATATTTATGCTCTACTTTTGTATTGAGCACTATTTTTTTAAAAAAATAATAACTAAAATACTAAGGGAATTTGGATTATTTACCTAACCAGTTCCTTCCTATTTTCTATATATTTTCACACACACACACACACACACACACACACACACACACACACACACACACATATATATATATATATATATATATATATATACATTAAAGACTCATGGATTTAGCTATCCGTGGATATTTCTTGGTATATTAAATGAATATATATATATATATATATATATATATATATATATATATATATATATATATATATATATAGAGAGAGAGAGAAATTTGGGGTTGTAATATGGAGTGTTTTAGTAGAAATATTATATTTTATTCTTCATAGAGAACAGAAAGTTGTTCAATGCTCACTAATAAATACAGAAACGAGCATTGATACAATAAAAGAACATAAAGAAAAATTGTTCCTTTTATAAAATTATTCCTTTTATTTGCCGAAAGAATGTCACCAAACCGGAAACACGTATACCAGAAACATTAAGAATAAAATATTCTAATTAGACTAATCCATATTTTAACGAAAAAGATTTTCAGTTTCTATCTTTTTTAAAATGTACATTTTCTTCTCGTTGGAACAAATATAAATATAAATATATATATATATATATATATATATATATATATATATATATATATATATATATACAAAGAGATTTTCAATGTTTTTTTTTATTCTTGCGTTGGCTCAAACGAAATGTTATATGTTGAATGACTCTGTAGATATATTCTTCTTAAGCCAGATCGATTAGAAACAGTTTCACCAAGTCAAACGTAAACATAAATTACACTTTCCAGCTCCATATCCATTTTCAAATAAATCTCCAACGTTGGACTTATTGAATTATATTTTGAATGTTATAAATAACCGCAAGCAACCCTTGAGGCGCAAGAGTCAAGAAAGGCTGCTTCCTTATGGTCGTTGTTTCACGGGATGTTGCCTTTTGCCTATTCATCATTTTGTGCTAGCTTTACAATACCTATCAGAAATTGTTCCCTGATGTGCTACTCACGTACCATCCAGCATTTCTTAAATGCTTCCTGATGATTAGTAGGTACATTCATTACCGTTAAAACACAGCAGGGAACTGGATAGGTTTCAGTGATTAGAAGTTTGCAACTCAATAAAACATTTCGAAAGTTAAGGATTTTCAAATGCAAAAGCAAATTTCTGTCTATATTACGGATAAGAATATGGCAGCAAAGGGAAGAACAGTGCGAACAATGTAAATAAAAACAAATTTGTCTTCATTTGCGATCATGTGATTATTCCTGAAAAAAGTCAGATTACTTGATAAGTATACTACACACACACACACACACACACAGAGAGAGAGAGAGAGAGAGAGAGAGAGAGAGAGAGAACCCAGGTATGTCTTTGTTTGTGTATTTGCTTGTGGGTGTGTCTATGATACTACTATATATAAGAGAGTTTTCATTTAAAATGTAATATTAATATATATTAACCCACGCCTCTACACACGCAAACGCTAAGACTATATATATATATATATATATATATATATATATATATATATATATATATATATATATATATTTTTAGTAGAGCCCGGCGTTACCTGGGGATGTAACAGTAAGAGATAGATCAAGTATCGACCATCATAAAGACTGAAAAATAAAATTGACAAAGATTATTGTTTAAGGTTGACGGGCACGCATCTCTTAATTATTTTTTTTTTTTACGAATTGGTCAAACACAAAAACATTGTTTACAATCGTTATGAGTCTATCGATTGGTGAATAGAATTTTATTATAAACAATTGTCTTGTAAATGGAATTTTTAAAGCATTCTGAATGTAAAAATAAAGAAAAAAATGGTGCTTATGGTGATTCATAATTAGAATTCTGATTTGAATATATTTTCCACTCGTTGATTCTAATACAAAAAATATTAACTTTATTTGGGTTTATTAATTTATTACAAGTATTGTGTTCTTTCCTTAATAATTATCATCTTTGAAATATAGTTGTTTTTTGTCTATCAGATTTCTTACGTCGGCATTTTAAAATCATTTCTTAATACTTTCTTTTAAATATTGAATTAATTTCAAATAGAACCAATGCCTTATTGATCTGCCTTGTAACAAATTGCAAAGGGAATTGTAAAAACGGCCTTAAAGTACGTGGAATTTTGTTTTCCCTAAAAATCAAGAATTATCCGATTTTTCGATTCGTACAATCAGTAGAGATCGTTAGATTATTGTTTAGGTTGACGGACACGCATGCCTTAGTTTCTTTTTGTTTTACAAATTGGTCAAACCCAAACTCAAACAAAAACATTGTTTTCAATTGTTATGATGAGTCCACCGATTGAATAGAATTAGAATTTTATTATAAACAATTGTCTTGTAAATGGAATTTTTAAAGCATTCTGAATGTATAAATAAAGAAAAAATTGTGCAAGACAATAAGAAATACTACCTAAAAAAAAAAAAAAAGTGGATGTTTGTTTTATCGGCTGAAAATGTAAGAAATCCGATCCCATATATAAAAGAACACACACACACACACACACACACACACACACAACCTGGTTTGGTTTTTTTAACTAAGTCACTCCACGGAATCGCTAAAACATAGAGCATAGTCTGATGAAAAAAGACGCTTAAAGTTTATGAAAACAAAATTTTATCGTCAAAATGCTTATGTTTTTTATGAAGAGGATGGACTAAATTTTTTTTTAATTATTTTTTTAAATTTTCCATCTTTTAGAATATTCTAAATTTTGATTTAAAAAACTTTGTTTCTCTTTTGTCGCAACAAGGGGTAGTAAATAACATAGATAATTTTTAGCGCGTTTTTTTGTATTTACACACATTAATTTGGAAAATCTTGCAAAAATAAAAATAATTGTCAGATGATAATGAAACTTTCAGAAACTATTCACAGATGATCGAAATTATTATAAATATGTGTTTTTTCTTTTATTAAATCATGGCAGAAATATTTTGTTTATATTTATTAACACCCACATAACTAATTTTATGAAAAACTCTAGAAATTCGAGACCATCGGTTTTAGTGATTACAAAAAAGCACAAGGCTTTGGAGAATGCAAATCATGTTTTTTTTGTTTTTTTTTTATCAACGTACCTGAAAATCAGCTGTGAATTGTAACATACAAAACTTAATAAAACAAATATATTATTTAGTTTCAAATGCTTTTATTTGTTTTAATTTGTTTTTATGAATATGGACAATATTTTCTGAAAGCAAAAATTTTTTTTCAATGAAAATTGAATTTTTAATACAATTATTTCTTATTTCTTTAATTTTAAAAAGATTTAAAAAAAAAGTTTTAAATTGAATTTTTAAAAATATTTTAACATTAGTTAAAAGCAACATCAACCTTTCAAAATGTCCGTGTAAGATTGTCATTGTCTAGCGCTTTGAAAATTGTATAATTTGGACCAATCAGATTAGCCATGTTAATTAAGAAATGTAATTTTTGTGTTTATAGTCGGACAGTAATTATCAAGTACGGAAGACCAACCAGAATACAATTTAGTTGCATTATTTGAGTTCAGCATTGTTCTCCGCTGTTAAGCCCTTTACTTTTGCGAAACACATATAGAGAAGTTAATTTGAGTTTTCAATTTCAACTGAGAAGGGTACCTACAAGTAATAGTATCATCTTATGTAATTTAACTACTGCTAAACTTTAATTTATATGATCTTATTTTTATATTAATCTCAGTTATGACATTTTTCCATAAATGAAATATCAAAATTAATAATAAAATGAATGGAAATACAAATAACACAGTAAAATGTAATAAATGTACATAAATTATAGTATTTTATGTACACTTCTGATAAAATTTCATAAGAAAGTTACCTAAATTAATTAGATACCTTTTTCTTATGAAATTTAATTTCACTATTAACAGTCTTATTTTTTAATTTCTTTATATTTTCCATAAAGCATCGTAAACGTAAAAATGAAAGCTAAGTACAAAAAAAAAAAAAAAAAAAAAAAATTAGAGCTCTGAAAGTTTTCCTTCAAAGTAACGAGGTAAATAATTTGTTCAGTTAAATAATTTCACTTCCTTCCATCTGTAGAAAGAATTATCCTCCCGTAAGTTATCCAAACGTCATGAATGAGCCTTTCGTCAATCGTCAAGCGACGCGAAAGTTTATGACCTGTTTTTGTTTTAATTTTCAAATTACATTTTTTTCGGCACAGAAGCTAAGTTAAGCTTGGTTCAAAATATTTTAAATAAACAGTATAATTTCTGTTTTATTAAAATCAGTTTTGAAAAAATGATAATTGATTTTTTAAAAGAATATCAAAGTCAGATTTTAATCTTTTTTATCAAATCGAAAAAAATGATTGAAAATGATTGATTATCTGTCCTTTTTTTTGACCAAAATAAAAAAAACAATATATTTAACGAAAATTTCAGACGTGCTAGGAACGATTAAAAAATGTAAAAAAATACCCCCAAAATAGTTTGATCTTTCCTCTTTAATAATAATATGAACATTAGACGATAAAATTTTGTTTTCAAGTTCGGCTTTTTTTTCATCATGCTATGCTCTTTTGTTTACATTTTCATGGGCGAGTTGTCCCCCTTTCATTCTCACGATGTGTCTTGATCGTATTTTCAAATTGATTTTGTTAAAAAAACAATTGTGTTTTTCGCATTTTCGGCGCCGTTAGAACCACCACAAAGTAATTTTATGTAGTCCTGTGAAGTTTTGTTGAAATCGGCTAAAAAATGTAGGAAATTCGATCCAATATATAAAAACAGACACACACACACACACACACACACACACACACACACACACACACACACAACAATCTGCGTTTTATAAGATAAGATATATGAATAAATATAAAAGTGAACATCGAAGTCAACATTCAGAGGCGACAGGCTGTTTAATGCTGGACACAGTCGTCAGGCCGTGAATTAATTTGCCGCCTTACGATTGCGTTCACTTTTATATTTATATTTACATACGCTCTATCTCTCGTATTGAACACTTTATCCCTTAAATATAGCACAACTTAAAAGTATATTTCTTTATATATATATATATATATATATATATATATATAAAAGGGAACATTGAAGTGAAAACCTAGAGGCGACTGTCTGTTTCATGCTAGATACAATCATCGAGCCACCAGTGCTGATTTATTTTTGTCTCGGACCAAAATATTAGACTATAAAAATCAAACCAAAAATGGACGAAAAACATAACTATAACTGTTATATAACAATAAAAAATACGACGTTATTTAAAAATCGAAAAGAATAAATAAAAATATATTGTGTGATAAATAAATAACAAAAAAAAAGTAAAATAAAATATTCTAAATTAATCCAAATAATTAAACAATCTATAAAACCGATCCCGGTAATTTGACCGTTAGCAAACACAAATACAGACAATCAGTCCAAAATAAATACATGAAGTAATAAACAAATTAAAAACTGCTCCCGCTAAATTAATAGTTAGAATAAACCTCAACAATCGACGCCAAAATTGAATAAATAGCTTTAATTATATTACCAAAACAAAACTATTAAATAAGCGATATAAACAAATTTTTACTACGTTAATAAAAACACCGATTAAAATAAAATAAAAAATATATATAAATATATAATATAAGTAAAAAAAAAATAATGACAAAAAATAATTTGACCCAAATGAATAATTAACTAAATAAACAAATAACGGACCTCCGCCAAAAATAACCGCCAAAATAGACTACCCACAATGCACTAATGTCCATATATAAATATAGCGGCAAAAAAAAAAATCACTCGTGGCGTGACGATTGTGTCTAGTATGAAACAGACTGTCGCCTGTAAGTGTTCACTTCAATGTTCACTTTTATATTTAAACACGCTCTATCTCTGATATTGAGCATTTTATCCAATAAATATAGCACACCTTAAGACTATTTCTTGATATATATATATATATATATATATATATATATATATATATATATATATATATATATATATATATACGCGTGCGCAAACGCAAAGTCCCACCACAATAAACCGGAGTAATCGGTGAATTACAATGGAAAGGGATTGTCATTTTCGAACTCATCTGGACCCGTAACATTATTGTATTTTGTTTGAATATGAATATCACGTTTTCTCACTACACTCTAGCGACGAATTTTGTCCTGCATTTCCTTTGCTCTGAACATTTGTTCGTTTCTCAAAATTTTACTCTCGACTGTGGGGTCTGGCCCCCAGGCTTCTTTTTTACCCAATTGAATGCAGAAGTTTTTGAAAATGTATTGACATTTTCAATTTTCCATTGACTATGTTGAAATCACCTTGTGTCATCAAACGTCCCATGCAAAAAATCTGGGAATACTCGTTGGCTAGAGCAGCATTAAATTCATTTCGTACAGGCGTGCTCAGGCACAATTTGTGTTTGTTTAACACGTTGGCTTCACAATAACTTTGATATCACTATCTGGGGTTCATTCTAGAACTGTTCTATGCGAACATTATTTAGAGGCCTCATAATCTAAAATGTTCGCCAGTTTGAACGTTGCCAGTCCACTGAACCCCACCGTCTATATCAATCGTAACATAGAAAACAAGAACATCCACAGACGGCTGTGTTCAAAATCACAACTTGTGCTGTTGATGTATGTTTTCCAAACACATTCTAAACATGCCGCACGCTGGAATCGCATTCTCACTCCGATATCGCCTAGAAATCATCTTTCTGACAAAAAAAATATATATATATATATATATATATATATATATATATATATATATATATATATATTTAAAACTCTTTATCCCGTATTCAACACCATCCCTTGATAAGACACCAGAAGTGTTGTCACAAAATGGTTATTTTTTCTAGCGATTTTATAATATATTTATGTTATATTTTTCGAATTATTATATATATATATATATATACACACACACACACAGACAACACCCAACATTCACACACACAGACAACACCCAACACACACACACACACACACACACATACATATATATATATATATATATATATATATATATATATATATATATATAAATCTGATAGCTGACATATACAAAATTCACGGTATCTAAACTGTATGCGAGGACGTAAAGAATTAATGAATGCCCTTTGTAAACAAATGGTAGATATTTGTACGCTATTTACATCGTTCGGACTGTTGTTCTCATCTTTATTGATATATTCACGAAGAGTCGGCCGCAGTACATTTCCATCTACTTCAAGTGGGATAAATGGGAATTTTTAACCGAACCAATTATTACTCATTTACAAAATCCCATCTCCAGAAAATATATAGTGCATTGCTTAAAAATATCGCATGAAATTCTTCAAAATTCATTGAATGATGTTTCCAGATAGATACAACAGAGACATGTATTTCTAGACATTAAACTTTGTTCATCTTATTCTATGTACGGGTTCCTTTCACGGCATTCATTACTCTCCAAAATGTTCTGTTCTTTGCCGGACATAATACATTTTCTCTATTAGTTATCTCTCCTCAATTTCTTCCTTGCCCCTTTTAAGCGCTATGCGTTGTCTCCCTTTGTCTCACATGCCTTCAATTTGCCCTGTGGGTGTCAAGTTTTCCAAGCCCTCTTTTTCATTATATGACCTAGAAATTTCCACTGTCTCTTTCTGATTTAAAATATACAGAGCTGTTTGATAAAAATGACTCACCTGATTTTTTTTTACTAAATGTCCTCTTCTCCGATGAAACGAAAGTTGAGCTAAATTCAAAGGATAAGCGATCCAAATTCCGAAGAAGAAGCTTTGAAATCTTTTTGAATTTAGCAGTAAGTACTGTCAATCATCTGTTTAGTAAAATGTTCTGGGGAGGCTTTTCTTTTCATGGAACTGGTTCCTTAAAACCTATTGAAAAGACCCTCAGGAGCGATCAGTACAAGAGAATTTTAGAGTCTTGCTTGCTCCCTTCTGCTGAAAGAGTGCAAATCGACCCCATCAAGCTCATTTTTATGCAGGATAATGTTCCCTGTAACAAATCAAATTTGATTATGGAATACTTTGATAAGAAGCAGGTAAATGTTATGACATGGCCTCCCCAATCTCCTGACCTCAATCCCATAGAAAACTGATGGAGCATGTTGCTCAACTGCTACCTCGAGAGCCTGTATTTTATAATTTTATAATGAGAAGAGAGCATTTAGTAAAAAAAAAAATCAGGTAAGTCACTTTTATCGAACAGCAATGTATGTGTCAATTATATTTCCAATTAAATATAATTATATATTAGTGTCTCTCCAAATACCATTATATTAAATTGTAGAAAACAGGGAAGGTGATAAATAAAAGATCCAGAGAATTATTTATAAATCTGAAAGTTAAAACAATTCATACATAAATATCCAGGGAATAGATACTTTCTGTTATCACTAAATATCCGTGCAGCCGACATCAGGAACCTTGAAGTTTACATTTGTACGTCATCATCGACTCTGCGGCTCTGGTGTAGAGATACATGACACATGTGGATACGGTTAGAATCTAGTTTTCAAATCGTTTAACTTTATACCGTACAGGTGTTGTCCATAAAATGCGATGTGGTATTAACTAGAGACGGTTTGAATATAGCGAAAATGGTACTAGATAATTTATTTAAAGCAAACATTGAACGTAGTCTGAATAAACACAATACATACACACACACACATACACACACGCACACGCACACAGACATATATATATATATATATATGTGTGTGTCTGAGGGATATATATATATATATATATACATATATATATATATATATATATATATATATATATGCACTCAGACATACGCACATATATGTTTACGTGTGTATGCATATTTATATAATAATGGATTCCATAATCTGTCATTGATAATAAAATTAAAATGCATCACAATAAACTTAATAATACATCTAACAAAACTGATAATATTAACAATATTTGCAACCATAATAGTGTACGGCAAAATAATCAAAACTTTATTAAATTAAACCACTGTAACTAAATGCATAATAATTAAAAAACGATGAAACAACACGAAAAAACACAATAGTGTGACGTCCCACAACACAGCATTCGCTCGCTCCTCGCTGCTTCGTTCGGGTGTCGCCGCTCCAAACGTGACGTCCGCCTGTTGCTTCAGTCGTGTTGTCCCGTCCTGTGATTACCAACTGGCTTGGTATCGGTTGCGGCACCCAAATGTGAGGTTCTAACCTTTTGGTGATTCGGATGGGAATCTGGTTAGATTCGATATCAGCCTCGTCGTTCCCAACACGCTTCCAACGTCTGGTTACCAAAGTAACTGCTTTGATCTCCAGTCCGCCTACCCACGTTTTTGAATTGATCTTAGGCAGACGAAATCAATCAGTAGTTGGGGCCGTAATGCAAATTGAGTTCAAACGAGGGCGATATCGCACAAATATGCATAAAAGAAAATAAAATGATAACTCAAAAGTTCAAGGTATCAAGAAAAAGGATAACAATATTTATATCTGGTTGCTGGATACATAGGATTGCGTCTATTTCCCGAACCGTTATATGGATTGTGACACGTTGTTTTTTTGTTAAGCGAGTTTTAACACTTTAAGTTGTCTGTTCTTTAAGAAATTGGTTCTTGATGTGTCTTCAGGCGAAAGTCGAAAAACTTATTTTGGTGGTATGGATCTAAGTCGCTCTTCAAAATAAATTGTTCTTGGATTGAAGATGAGTTCGGAAGTTGCGCGAATCTTAGTCAGCTGCGAGGCCTGCTTCAACTGAACACTCTTCTCTGCTGAACTCTCCGGGAAACTCTCCGGGAAACTCTCTGATTTTCGCTCGCTGCGACTTTGCTTATATGGACGCCGACCAAAACCGGGGTGGGTTTGTCGGCGTTGGAGGTTCCTCGATATTTCTAAATCCAAATCCACTTCTCTTATTTTTGGTTAGGAATTTTCCACTCCTTTCCATTATTGGAAGTCTTCTATTACTCCCACTTTCTCTTATTCTCAAACGGATATCTCACCATACTTCAGAGGGGCGTCAACGGTTCTCCCTACTTCTTCGTAGCAACTTCTCATACCTATCCTCTAAATGGGCGGCGGCGGCTTCCCTCTCTGCGTCACGTGATCACCTCCCCCCGGCCCTCGTTATCATTCGGCCAATGGCGTCCAGCTGGGCGTGTGTGTGATCCAGCTGGCTTTGTTTTAGGAAGAAAAAAAATATATCTTGCTCGAAAGAAAAAAATTCTCTTCTTCTTTTCCTTTTCTTTCCTTAATCGCAGCTCTCATCTTCTCTGGCCGCCAACAGAACAATGCGACCAGTAGTGTGATAACTTCAATTCTTCATCTGGACTTCGTCAGTCAGATTTTCGCCAATTATCAGAATGGGTGGTCGTCCAGCAAAAAAAAGTCGACCATCTTCTCGAAAAAACAGTTCCATTGTTCTAGTCATTCTTGGTGCCAATTTCTGATAACATAGTTTTGTTATCACAACCGAATCACAACCGAATTCTAACACCGATAGATGTCTTGTCAAAAACGGCCAAGTCGTGACTCAGGGTTGGCTTCGTGTGCGGTTGCCGACGACCTATTAAATCCTTTCCCGACAATATTGTTTGCCCCCTCTGACACAGTTAATTTTTCTTATCTATCCAAAGCCCTGTATTTCACCTGTTTTTTGTCAATTATCAAAATAACATTGTCAATTGGAGTTCTTAGCTAGCCGGTCTGTGGTTTGCTAATTAGATGTTCGCCAGCATTAAGCGGCTGTTATCTATCCCCGATAACACAAGTTCGCTACCAGAACATAGTCGATTTTCTTATCCGTTTAGAATTTTTCCGCGATGGTAATGAAACCTTTCATCATTTGCGACTTATCAAAATAACATTGTCAATGTCCCCGGTCTAAGCTAGATAGAGATTGATAGATAGATAATGAGGGAGAGAGGGAGACTCAATGTATGTATTAAGACATAAGTGGAATATTTATTCCTTATCACTCAACTATATGTTATATCATATATATATATATATATATATATATATATATATATATATATATATATGTGTGTGTGTGTGTGTGTGTGTGTCTGTGTGTGTGTGCGTGCGTAAGGCCATCAGGTTTTTCCTACTGTCTATTTTTTTATTCTTTTCAATTTGATTCAAATAAACAAGGATAAAGTGTGAAGGAAATTGGAAACTAAATCGACACGTACACTCAGAATCAGAAAGATAAATTTCTGGACATGATGTGGTAGAATATTTTGACAAAATTGTCAATGACGAGGCATGTCGAATTCAAAATGAACAGCGGGTTACAACAGTCCAACGATGTGAAATTCTTCTGCAAATGAATGTCAGGACACCTAGTGAAAGGCATCGTAAGAATTACTAACACCTCTAAAGAATAGCACGTGTTGAACTCCCATTATCCTCAATGTCTTGAATGTACACTTCACATAATATTAAGGATGTTTCTGAGAATCTCTCAAAATAACTTTCTCAGAATTTCTTTAGAAATAAACTAAGTTAAGGATGTTAATAATTTCAGACATTGATTTTATTTCATTATCAAATCAAGATATCTATTATTCTATAACCAAAAAAAAAAATAAAAAAATGATGATATACAGTTGTCACGACCATTGCTAACGCTGCTAAACTGTTCATGTATTTCTATGTTAAACGTATTTTCGCACCATCTCTCTATTTTTCGACTTGACAATTAGTAGTAGATTTCAATATAAATATTGCGAACAATGATAAAATATTTTTCATAAAATCGTTTTTTAATGTTTAAATAGGTTTATTTTAAAAGACATCCCCTTGTTGGATAAAATATCTGAATTCAATAAAAATATTACTGATGTTCACAAACAGAACAACGGCTAACAGAAATATATACATGATTGATGTTAATCAAAAATAACTTTACCAGAATTTTACCATATTTGAAGAAAAGTGGAAAACTCAGAGGGGATGCGAGGCAACAACATGGTCTATCCCAGTAGACTCCCTAATCAATTGCTTATAACAGAAAATTGGGGGGATGATGACCATAGAAATTTGGCTGCGGACATTGCTAATGAAGTGAAAAAATATGTTTCATTTACAGCAAGTATAGCTACTCTTTACCTGGGAGACGACAGCGTAGGAAACTGATATAAAATTCACATCAGAATTAGGCTTATTGCGCAAGAAATACATATAACAATTCCTCTTTTAACGACATATTGTGGTCAGATGAGATACAGTCAGACAGTATGATTTTTATGACTTCCCACGAGTTTGACGACGATGTGTTACGCAAGGAAAAATGTTAAACCTCAAAACTAATGTATGGTAGTTATTCTCTCTCGTTGTCTTATGCGTCCGCTGAGCTGCATTTCATTAAAGTAATCATTCAGGCTGAGTGTTATGTAAAATAAAATAACTACGTGTAATTTTGCAACATCGTTGATGCTACAAAAACAAGCATTAACCTAAGAACTTGAGTCTTCTTACTCTCCTAAACACTACTGTGGATGTTATGCATGGCACTCAAAAGGTTAAGAAACCTTTTATGGTAATATTTGCCATTTACCTACAAGGAAATATTTGTCATTCATTGGATGGAAAGATAGTATTACTCCCATTTGAAATTCATAAAATCATTCGCTTAATCAATTTTTTTTCAGGGAGAAAAGCTTTCTCATTTCCAGTAGCTATTGTTGTTCTTTACAATATTAATGCGGGTTTCCTAATTAATAATTTATTTGTTGTACTGTGGGTCGTAAATATTAATATATTAACCTGAAATAAAACGAATATGAAGGGCCACGTTGTCCATCACAGAAATTTCCATAGCTATCTAGGTGCCCTTGCAAGTAATCCTCACGACTGTTTTAATAATCATCTGTAGCGTGAAACTGGAAATTACCGTCAATCTAGTTTGCTTTCTCCATGATTGCGCACTTTAACTCATAAAAAAAGAAATATTTTAAATAATATATGTTTGTTATCTCATACATTCGTAATTTATTAGGTTTTAATACGCATACATGGTGATGACGAAATGTCGGGGACAGCCGAATATTTCAATCGAATGCAGTACTATTTATTGCTGCACTTTATGATTGTTTTCCCAGCGTGGATTTCATATGACACAACTCTGAACATTTGGTGCACCCAGTGACGATCGAACTCACTATTCAGTCGTAATAATTCTACCGAGGCAATCTTGCTAACCAGTACACTAAGTCGCCGTTCCTGCAATTTTATGATCGGAAAGTTTCATTTACATTTTTGACGGTTTAGTAACCTATTTGTGAAATATTTAAAGCTGGAACGTATTTTCTGTTGTAACAGCGATTCTTCATCATTTTTTCGAGAGAATATTTCTGTAAACATTTTTCAAGCGATAATGATTTTTTCCAGTAAAATTCCTACTATATAACTTGCCCAATAACATTTACGCGTAAGTGAATATAACGAGGTCGCCGACAGACTTCGGAAACAGTTCTTCTCTTTCTCATCCTGTGCGATTATTCATAACATCTACAGAACATGCCTTTGCTATAGCAATACGCATATTTGCGATAAGCAAATTATTTCATTGATATCGTGCTATCATTATTTATAGCATTCTCTGAAAAGTTGGTAAAATATTAATTAAAAGCAGCTTAGAGGCGCGTAACTTACTATACAAATGTTTTTTTTTTAATGGAGGCTCTGCTGAAATGATAGTTCGAAAATGTTTATCTTACTCTAATGTAGACGTCTTGTAAGATTACTTTAGAAGAAGATATATACCATCTGCAGATGAATCACATTATCCAACCAATGAACAACGAAATTAGTCTCGAATAAATCAGACAATGTCCGACACCTATATAATTGCCGAGTAAGGTCTGTTTAATTTAGCTGAGGTGATAATTGAGCTTAGTACAATAGCAATTGTAAAAATTACTTGGTTCCTAATTGTGAATATAGAATAGACGATTATCTTTCTGATCCTCTTATTAAGTCTGTAACCTTTCCCTATCAATTTACAAGCGCACTCACATAATTGTCTCTTTATTTCTAACAATATATATATATATATATATATATATATATATATATATATATATATATATATATTAATCGAGTTACCCATATGCAAGGCAAAAAATCCACGAAGATAAAAATAGTTACTGGGTGTGAAATAATTAGAAAACAGAAACATTATTTAATAGCGAGAAAATCAGAAAAGTCATCAGAAATATATTGGATAACGATTGATGTTGATATTCAAAGTTTTACATACAAAGATAGATGGAAAAACTTGGTGCGGGAAGATTGTTCCACAAGCAGGAAGTAGAAGAGGACAAACTCTTAGCATAGAACTTAGGGTGACATCTTGTCAATACCATTCTGAATTGATGAGACCTTCTTATTAAACTAGGACTGCACTGAAAGTCATAAAATCTCGTTGAAAACAACAAAGTCTTCTTGGAAAAAAGGGAGAACGGCTCAGCTCTTGTAGAACAACAGTCCACCTATATTGCAGTTAATACTGAAAATCTCTTCGCAAATGAAGAAGAGACTCGAAGGAACCGAAATGTACTTCCACAAAAGAATACTGTAAATAACATGAACAGAACAATTGATCAACCCGAAGGTTTTAACGAAAATTGGGACGAAAATAAAACTTTAGTTTAGAACCAGAAAGAAGTTAGGAAAATTACACAATGCAAGAAGTTAGTAAATGACACATAATAATGAAAGAAGTTAGAAAATGACACATAATGAAAGACGTTAGGAAATGACATATAATGCGAAAAGTGGCCGCATACGCCCCAAGATTATAGATGAGCAGTGATCTGATAAGTGGACTCATTATATTTGTGGATGGGTTCAAAAATATGACAAGGCTGATATTGATGTCGTGGCAAGCCATATTTGCCCATGTACTGAAGTGTTATATCACATAAGGATAGAAGGCGTGATTTACGTTAGGAAATCACTTATATTCCGAATCGAATATAGAAACGAACTTTTCTTTCTGGGATAAGTTGATCTGCACAAGCCATATTATGCACTGGATCCATCCTACACCATGCTAAATGCAGGTTACACTCAGTTAAGCTCGAGCTTCACAGAAGACGAGGAAATACCTATCAGGTCACATCGCAAATGTAATCTCAGAGATTATGTCCTGTCGCCAGGTGCAAATCAGTCCTTAAATAAATATTGTGATTGTTTTGTGATGTCAACGAACACTCTTTTTATACTTTTATGATGTCAAAGAATATACGTTGTCACTTTCGTAATGTTCCATGTAGTAGGGGCTTTGTAATCGCAGATAAAAATATATTACGCCGTTGAACAATACTGGTGTCAGACTACTAATAGTACTTGCTCGATAATACTCACTCGAACAGTAATCCGTATAGTGATCCGACAAGAGTATAATATAATCAGTAGAGGAGATAATTGCGTCCAGTATATTGATAGAGATTAAAGTAGAAATACACATCATTTAAACGTCACGTGAATTCCTATATATGTGTTTCATCTATGGTCACGTGATCCAATTTATTCGATAGCTGGGTCACCTGCATCTGTCCACTGGCGATCTATGTTCAAAATTAAGTGTCTGCAACGACACTTTATTCCTGTAAAAATAATTGGTCGATTACGCTAGTGATCCGAACTTTAGCGATGAAATTTGAAAGGGATGAAGTAAAACATCATTATTCCTTTGATATATATATATATATATATATATATATATATATATATATATATATATATATATACTACAAATGCAGAAAACGAACAATGAAATTAAAAAAAAAAACATTAGGAAAAGATATTCCTTTTAATTTTTTTTTTTCGTTTTAATTGCCTAAAAAGGTCACGAGACTGGAAGCACGCGTAGCACAAATATGGAGAATAAAATAATATATACACTAAAAAATCCATATTATAAACCAAAACGTTTGCAGTTTCTGTTCTCATATATATATATATATATATATATATATATATATATATATATATATATGTGTGTGTGTGTGTGTGTGTGTGTGTGTGTTTTGAGTTAAGAAGTTTTTTGCTTCCAGTTAAAATTACATTCGATTCGATCTGATAAAACAAGTGAAGAAAAATTATCTCGGTATAAATGTTTCTGTTTTTTTTTTCATAAATAATAAATAAATCATTAGCCAGCTCATCTGAAATGAAGATGATTAGCTATGATTCAATGATATAAAATATATTTTAATTGTTTGATGCATTACATCGATATCATATCTTTTTCACAAGTAACATTTTGAAAGTCGATTATCATTATTCCAAGCTAGCTATCTAGATAGAGAGGTAGAAAATAAAGGTTCCTTATGAAAAAGTAAACAAAACTTCGGACATAAAATGAAAAGGTTAGATAAATAAAAAAGAGAAGATTAAAATAAAAATGGCAAAGCGACCAACCAAATAATTCAAAATGCTCAATGCACATAATTAAACTAAAACACCGAACATTGCGTTGTGAGAAATGCGTTTTAGATATTTATTACTAATCTATTTAGATCGTTGGTTAATTATATATATATATATATATATATATATATATATATATATATATATATATATATATATATATATAAAGAAAACAGTAAGATATATAATCCGGTGTTCTTATTGATATTTTCATTTTTACAAAATAGTGCTCAATGTAAATATACAGAGCATTAATATTATAAATTAATTGATTTAAAATATGTTTTTTTCCGCTACACAGTGATTTTAGCTGTGTATTTAAAACCCAGCAATTTTTAAAAGTTACTCCAAAATTCGCTTGAGGATGAAATGG
This sequence comes from Acanthosepion pharaonis, assembly GCA_903632075.3. Taxonomy (NCBI): domain Eukaryota; kingdom Metazoa; phylum Mollusca; class Cephalopoda; order Sepiida; family Sepiidae; genus Acanthosepion; species Acanthosepion pharaonis. The sequence goes on from CAHIKZ030000299.1 coordinate 586,205, forward strand.
AACTAATGCTTTTGATTTAATTGCAAAATTAAATTCGAGCTTTTAGCTTCTATTTTTGAAACATGGTTAGAACTGTGTTAGCGGAAAAAACATATTTTAAATCAATTAATTTATAATTATATATATATATATATATATATATATATATATATATATATATATATATATATATAAATATAATTGTGTTTATGACATTACATACATATATTATATATATATATATATATATATATATATATATATATATATATATATATATATATATATATATATATGTGTGTGTATATATATATGTGTGCGTGTGTGTGTGCAATTGGCATTTGGAGAAATGTTCATGGAAGCATGTATCACAAAAGCAAACATCCGATTAAGCATTTCCACTGTTAGACTTCATTAGATCGAAGATGAAAAATGAGTTGCGTGTGTATATATTTGTGTATGTTTAAAATAATGAAATCTTATACTTTTGCAAACCTCATGTTGTTCGTGATTAAATAAGAGCAACAAAATGAGAGACTATTAAAATAATTCGTTTAACATTTTATATTCTTTGATTTATGTATACAAATATCAATAATTTGTAACTTTCTCAGGGTTATATGCCCAAATTTAAAACATATTGTCGGCATTGTGAACGCAAATATAAAAGGCAATTCTTTCCTCCATTTCCTGAAGTTTTTCAATCTATAAATTCGGACAATTTTAGCAAACATTCCATGAATATTTTTCCCAAATGTTAATATATTACATACACAAATTTATATGATATACATAAAACTATATATATATATATATATATATATATATATATATATATATATATATATGTGTGTGTATATGTGTGTGTGTGTGTGTGTGTATATATATATATACTGGGTAGCAAAATTATTTAATACATTGTTACATTTATAAATGCCACAATGAAAACAGTTCAATTTAAATGAACATTGTCGAACTAACCGAAGGGTATTGAGAAATATTGGCTTTATATAATTTTAGTGCCAATATTTGAATTTGACTGTGTACAAAATATTTAACAATTTAAGTAATGTAGAAAGGGAATTTTAAAGTATTTTCATATATATTCATATGGTTTGTACTTCAGCCAATCAAAGTTTGTCTTTTATATATGTATTAAGCAAGCACGTCTCACAGTCGGCACATAATGATGACAGGATGATACAGTACAGACTATCCCGCTAATTTTTAAAAAATATTTGAAACAAGAATTTTCAAATGATATGTCACAGAATATTATAAAACTTCACAAAGATGGTAAGTTGTATTGAAAATTGCTCAAGATTTAAATTTGTTTTTGTGTACAGTGAGTGTTGTTATTAGAACGTGGAAAAATATGATACTACTGAAGCTATTCAAAAGAATAGACGTCCGCATAAATTAAACGAGGCTACTGAACGATATATATAGACTGGATTGTGAAAAAACAACTATTTATGACTCGTAGAGTAATTCAGCATGATCTGAAAAATGCCGGAATTGACGTAAGTAAAGATACAACTATGATATCACTTAATCATATAGGCGTGTATTCTCGATAACCAATACTGTCTCCACTATTAAATGGTAAACATGTTTAAGACCGTTTGAAATTTGCTAAAAAATATGAACTTAAATCATATGAATTCTGGAAGAAGGTCATTTAGTAAGATAAAACGAAAACTGAGCTTATGGGGCGAAACAGGGGCACCTATGTATAGAGGAAAAAATGAACTGAAAAAAAAAATCACAGGAAACATCATAAAAAATTGTCAAATATGGGGGTAGAATCATTGTTTTTCGTACGACGGTGTAGAAGAAATGGAAGTCATCGAGGTAAGAATGAATGCAGCCAAATAAAGACAAATCTTATCAAGCCATCTACTAAAATGTGCAATAGGTTTTGGACTTGAACGAGATTTTGCATTCCAATAGTACCATTCACACAACTCAACATTGTTTCAATGAAAATGGAATTGATGTTCTGGAATGGTCTAGCCAGTCATCTGATCTCAATCCAATAGAAAATTTCTGAAAAATCTTTGATTTGAGAGTACACCGAAGAGATAAATAAAAAATATGAAGAATCTGAAGAAAGTCTGTGAATAAGAATGGGTGAAACTACCAAAATCATCATGCAAGAAGTTTGTTGAAAACTACAGAAAACGACTCGAGGCTGTAAAGCAGGACAGAGGATATGCTACTGAATACTAACAAATCGTGTTAAATAATTTTGCACACATTCAAATTCGTAAATTGCAATAATGTACTTAAAGACAATGTTTCTCATTTTTCCTTTATGTTGAATTAGAGACATTGTACTGTGAAATTTATAAAAAAAAAAACGATGTATTAAATGCTTTTGCTACACACTGTATATGTGCGTGTGTGTTTATTATAAGGTTGTAGCATGTGTTCTTACAGCCATGTATTATTGAACAAAATAGATATATAATCAATGAAAATTTTCGCAAATGTGGCTATTGATCATGTTACAATATCAGAAGTTTATGTTAGTTTCAAACTTCCACCTTTCATTAATCATCTTCAGTGGTGTGAGAAAGCGTAATGTTGGGAAAAATTATGCATATTTTTAAGCTTCTCTGTTTTTAATTGTCAATATATCCTTTGAAAATATATTTGAACGCAGAAAGTCATGTCACCAACGTGTAAAGACAACGTGCACCATTAATGTTTAAAGTTGCGCATATAGATGTTGCGATTGCCACTTCATAAATATATATGATAAAGTATAACTCATAAAGAATGAACATAAAAGTAACATAAATGGCAAATTCTAAAATACAAACAATTACAATGAAAGTGGAACGCTCAACAATATATCCATCTTACAACAAATAAAGGGAGAATGATAACAACGTTAATGGACCTATTTTTGCACAGTCTCGAGCAACGATTATATATCTACGGTATGTTCTTTATTTTCGTTTCAAGTACAAATTGGTACACAAAAATACTGCCTTTTTTAAGAGGGAAAATTGTCAGACGAAAACTTCTGGAAACTCCATTAAGTGATCGTAGCCGAACCATAAAATAGGCTCTGGATATTTTCAGTCTTCTTTTTTAAAGCAAATTCTACTTTAAAAAGAGAACATATTAATATATGACCATAAAAAGGACATTTAAAAAAAATAAAAGAAAATAGTTATAATATTGAATATAACAATAATGATAACAACTATATTTATTGTCTTCTGTTTAACAAAATTGATATCACTTAGCGTCCACCTTAGCAGTCTTTCCTTTGCCATCCGTCGAGAATTTTTCGAATATATCTTTTAATGTTTTCTAATTCAACGTTGAATTACTATTGTTGTTTATTCTCAAGTATACCTTTATATCTGTATAAATATAGTTTTTTTTTTCGTTAAAATTATACAATTGAATTTCATAATGTCCGTAGAAGAAAGGAACAACGCCGTATGAAAAGTTTACATATTGTTATTTATTTTATTAATATTAAAAATATTTTGGCTTATATCTGAATTTGCAAACACACACACATTCACATATGTCATGTCTCTCTGTGTCTCTCCATATATATATATATTCATTCATATATATATATATATATATATATATATATATCGGGTATATATGCAGAATATATATGTATATATATATATATATATATATATATATATATACATATATATATATATATATATATATATATATCTATATATATATATATATATATATATATATATATATATATATATATATATACTCTGCGCAAAAGCGAATTGAGTCACTGTCGGTCACTGGGCGTGTTTCTAAAAATAAATACGCTAAAATCCACCGTGCGCCGACGGCTTAATGTTTAGAATCTTCGACTGACATCAATTCAGTCGGGTTTCGATCCTGGCTAGAAGCAACCGGATGTCTAGCCACTCTGATGAGCTGCGAAACCGTCTGTCTGTGATGACGTTATATATAAATATATGTGTGTGTGTGTGTAGAGATAGATAGATAGGCAGATCAATATTGTATGCATATTTTTTGGCTACAACATGCCTTTTTAGAAAATGTTATCGTATTTCTTTTAGAAATACTTTTCTCGTATAAGTGACTTCACCTTACAACATTTGGATGGATCTTTTGAGTAACAGAAAACACACACACACACACACACACACACACACATATATATATATATATATATATATATATATATATATATATAAATAAATAAATGTCGAGTGTTGCACAATTGTCGGAATCTCTTTCCCTTTTGCCTCTTGGGAACTTTTAGCGTGTGAAACAACTGTAAGACTACTTTTGGGCTACCCTGTATATTCGGGCAACAACCTATCTTTTAGTTACTTGAATATGGCAGGCAAGGAAAATTTAATATTTTTCTTTTTATATTTCCAGATGTGCTACATTTTCCGTCTGTTGGGAATATATAGTAATTTAGCCTAGCTTAGACGTTGCATATCACTTAATGATTTACTTCAGTTAGCTAAAAGCTGGCACAAGGACACAATTATGAAGCACGGCGTAAAGATCGCTCTCACTACCTAGACAAACTTGATGTACATTGCAGCATGTCAATATGCCCCAAAATAGAAACATCCATATGAGAATGTACAGCATAACATATTTTTATATCGTTTATGATATCAAAAACTGCAAACTAATCATGCCATGACGCAGCTATTCTTCGACAAAATATGGTTTGTCCTGCATGGCTTTTTCACAGCAATATCACGTACGAATCACCGAAGTTAAGCAAGGTCGATCCTGGTCAGTACCTTGATGGGTTACCGCATTGGAATAAAAGGTCCTGTAAGCTTGGATATGCGAATGGTGTAATTGATTATTGCGCGGGATTTCAATTCGAGTCGGGTTTGTTATATACATTTATGTTCAAATACCCCTGGAAAATGTATGAATCGAACTCTTCTCCCATTACGGATATAAGTTAATTAGTTGGATTTATATTAATAGGTCATTTATAACTGAACTTGTTATTACAATTTAAAATTATTTCCTGACTTTAAATATGATGCAAATAATTGATAAGTTTAAAAAAAAACGGATCAATAAAACTTGTATGATATTATTTCTTAGCCATGCCGTTTACAAGTCTTTTTGCGTATTATACAATAGGTTCTATAATGTGATGAGGCGCGGAGGATTCACGGATATTGAATGAGGGAAATAAAACGTATATTAATATCGGATTGACTGATTATATTAGCTGAGATGTGCCGGTTATAATGAGCTGAAGTAATAAATTGTTGGAATATTAAATGATTTTGCTGCAGTTCAATGCTTTGTACATATGTTACTGTCGGATTTTGTACTAGGTAACCAGCGTTGAACGAACTTGCTATTCATTGCGAATCATTCCGCATACTTCATTTATTTATTACTCCCATTCGACGTGCTACGATAAAAATTTATCCTTATTATTCTATTAGTATCTACTTGCGATACAAAGAAAATTAAGAATAATCGATCTCCGTTGATTAAATAAAGTGTTCGATTCGAAATTCCAAAAGATGTCAACTGAAGAAGGCCGGAACGTCGCAATTGTGGCTATAAAGACGAGGACAACAATGCGAACAATGTAAATAGTGTAAAGTGATAAAATTAAGAAGATTTTCATTATTTAGTAGAAACCACTCCGTCACATTTTGAGTGACTCACGTCATTCATTGGGATACTGTTGCTACTTTACGGCACCGATGTCTTTTTTACGTATTCGAAATGCTATATCAGTGTGCTTAGGAATATGATTATTCTCCTATATGCAATATCCTATCAGGACCTGGAAAACCATGGCTCTGTCCAACCTCCTGTTTTTTTATATACTGCTTCAAGTAATGTGTATATATTTAATATATTTTCATATCATTGTTTAGTCATCCAGTCATACGGAATTTTAAGCAGATCAAATACTGTTTGCTCTTAATTCCTTCACTCTATATTAACATGTCAATAGTAATATCTTGAAGAGTATTTCATAATTATATCTCCGGGAAAATACAAATATTTCCGATTTTTTGAACCCATTTTCTTGTGCATCCTTGCGGACAATATGAAGTAGCAACTGGTTTCAAAATCTCCTCTATTTAAAGTCGATTAGTCTATAGGTAGCCGTAAATTCTAAGCTAAAAGATTCTTTTCTCGGATTTGTCGATTGTGGAACTCCATTCCGCTTCCATCTTTTCCAGCCAACTTTAATGTGCAAAAATGTAAATGAGATGTCAATCACTTTCTGCAAACCTTCTGTCAGTCCTTCTTTTGTTCTAGCTAATTAATAATATTTATGTTTTCTAATTCATCCACACGCAGTAAACCCCTGTGTATTAGTGATTTTGCTGTCTTGTTTGGAGTTAATTCGATAAAAATTAAAAAAAAAAGAATTATCATCTAGTGTCCCTTCAGGGCGTGGGCGATGACTTCTTACCTTAACCAACTCTCCCTTGTAGACTTTAGCACCTTTTCAAACTTTGTCATAACTGCGGCTTCACTTTCCAGGAACCAACCACATTATTCCACTAGCCTTCGATATGACATGTGAGAGTTAATTTTCCAGTCATCCTTCCTCAATTTGTCTAAGAATTTTCAGGTTCTGAGCATTAGTGTCTTTTTTTTTTTTGTTACCACTTTCATTGAGATTTCCTCGTTGCTTACTCTACTCATGAAATTTTGAATATCCTTCTGTAGAACCACATTTGCATTGCCCGCAGTTTCCTCTTCATCTCTGGAAACACTGTCCAGTTTTCACTACCATACAAGAGGTCTGACATCACATAGTAAATTCAGATCTCTGTTTATTGTTTTTAAGAAAATTCCCTGTTAACATAATTCCTTGTTTGTCATTAGGAATGGACATTTCTTTATTTTTTTATCCTATGATAAAAAAATTCCAAGATATTTAAACTTTTCTACTTGATCCATGTTGACACCTGCAGTTCGTGTTAACAAAAAAAAAGAGACATAAAGAAATTTACTTTCAAAGATATATTTATTTTCAATTTGAAGAGACCATGAATATGCTTGCAAACGAACAAATGAAAAGTAATTAATCTTACTGCTACAAACATCAGTACCGTTTAATTTGTAACCTTATATACTTGTATATAAACCAATGCAAATAAAACCGCACCCTCGACTTAGTGCTTGAGAAATGGCATTCACACGGTATGGCTTCTTGCATTCCCACGAGATGAGTCTATATTTTATGTACTGTTAATAACATATGTAAAATATTTGTTAGTATCATTTAAAGTAAAGATTTTGTTCACAACGCCATTACATTGATTCTTTTATCAATTCATAAGTTTTATTAACTATCAACAACTTTCTCGAATTGTTGTTTATTTCATATTAGTAGGAAAAAATAGCGCCAACTTCTGAATTTAATTCAAATGAAATTATGCGTTAAAAAACTAAGAGAAATCAACAATAAAGGAATATTTGCATAGATAGAAATCGATTCGAAGAAATTAACGACGGGAAATTGATTAGGGGGTCAGTACGCAGACATGATGTTAGAAACTGCTATCATTTAATCATCATAGAGAAATTATTTAACCTGCCATCAGCATTGATTATGCAAATCTTCAGGAGAGCAACACTGTTCGCCTTCTTTGACTCACGTTTGAATATTGCTGCCACATCGGGTCTGGACCAGGGTACTGCATAACTCTAAATCCGTGGCAAAATTCCAAGAAGGTTCTGTAACATAATTCGTTCTGTGCTGACAACTCGACTTCAGTAACATTCACACCATGTCAGACGTGTCTACCCTCTGAGTTTCCTACAAAATATGGTCATGGCAACTGTTCTGGGGCACTGTTCTCTTTAGTGTTTCTACTTGATTGAAAACTAGGATTCACCGCTTTACAGGTCAACAAGCTAGATACAGTTAATAGCTGATTTTCAAGCACTCCTCGCCTGTGGAATTCACTTTCGAGTGCCAACTACAATCTTCAAACATTTAAGTTCAAAGTCAACCAACATCTTCTATCATCCTGAATCTTTTTTTTTTTCATTTATTTTCTTTTTCCTCACTTCTCTTCAATAAAGTCTTCTCAGTCTCTCTCACACCCTGTATCCCGCTACGTTCTAGTGGCATTATTGAATTTTGTAGTGCTGGTGGGGTGGGGGGAAATGATATAAAAATGAAATCTTAATTGAGCACTGTGTCTAAGAAAATATTAATAAAACAAGTGTTATATTGTAAATAAAACATCCCATATATTTCAGCGTTTTTTTTTTTTACAGACAGTGGTGAGTATTGGCAACAATATTGACTTTGAATTTAAGCTTACACTCAACCATTTACTCAACTCGGCTCATACACGAAAATATACAGTGGAATTAACAGTTACAATTAATAGATGAAATGGTCTGATGGAAACAAATAGCAGCACCACTGAAACTCAAATGAAACCTACATGAATACATCGTTAAAAATATTGTAAAAAGTATCGGTTATTTTACTGTTCCGGGAAGTACATGACTCATCCTAATAAGAACCAGATTACTACAAATATATTTCTTTAACAGGCCTGAACTTGAACAACCCTCACTTTCTATCCCGCATAGATTTCAAAATCATCTACGCAGTGGTGATGAAGATATTTTTTGGCAGTCGTAACATCTCATACCTTTCGGTCATCTATCGATATTTCTAAAGCAGATGTACTGACGAGCTACATTCATTAGTTCCACTAGTTCAGACCTTCACATCTAAGACCCGCCATGAAACTTACACAAGTAATATACATTTTATTCGTATTCTTTTCTTTAGAAGGAAGTTCCATTCGTCCATCATCTTTCAAATAACCATTCCTTTGTCGAATGGATTCCCATGAAGTTACTTCATTAATTGCTAAAATCTCAGCTTTTCTAAGACCGGACTCAATCATGTTCTTTCGTTCATATACTCATAATCGTCACTTCTTACCTCTTATTATATTCACACAACAACGTCAATCATTAGCCTTCTACCTTGAGTGGCTATTGGGCCTCGCTTTGCGGGAAAAATTAGAAAACAAAAAGATCTCGTACTTATAGGGACAAAATTGATTTTAACTTGACAAGAAGACATTAAATCTGAAAACTGAAACCAAAGAGAACAAAAAATACTGAAAGAATGTCAGCAATTTTCTGCTTGAAATAGAGAACCTATTTTAGTTTCTATGAAATGAAAAAAAAAAATGCTATTGTTTACCCGTTACTTAGCTACTTATTTAGAACATACATGCGTTACGCTTTGTAAAAGCTTACTTGTCTCCTGCCCTCACATTCTTTTTGATTGTCCCCTTCCTACACATTTTGATATAGCAACAGCAGGCAGAATAAATCTCTAACCCTTTCTTAAAGATTCCAGCAAGCGTCTTTATAGTGTGCGCTGAAGCTGAATAGATGTGTTTCTAGAAAGAAAGAAAGTGAAGATGAAGGAATTGATAACGCCTTTTTGCATGTGACGTCTGCCTTAGTGAAAATTTATATCATTATAAAATGCCAGCCTGCTATGATTAGTTTTAGAAACAAAAAATAAAAAAAAATATCAAAAAGCTTTTAAATTTTCACTGATCCAGCTCTTCATGTTTCACGGAAAATGCATGTTATATAATACTATTAGAAAATTATTATAAGGCGACATGATTTTATGTGACTCTGTTAATGAATGCTTGAAATGAATCCCTGTTAAAATATAAATTAATTTAAAAGCATGAGTATTTAAATTTGATTTCTATTTTTCAAAAAACTTATTCGTATTTCCTATCCTTTTCATTCTACGCATTTTCGATAGAACAAAACATGAGCTAGATAACGAGAAGCAATGAGGACGAGATATTTTCAAAGAAAAGAATAATGTATTGATATGTAATATAATCCTGTAATGGCAGTGAATGATGGAAGTTTCTTCAATGATGAATGAATTGTGGTTCTTCGGAAGTATCCTTAAATTATCTTGGACTTAACACATGAGAAATGAGGAAAGTTTTAGAAAATGGAAACAAAATAAGCACTTACATATCGAATCAGAAAGAGAATTATTAAGGCATATACTGAGGAAATAGTGCATGGGAAATTTGTCACTCTTTGGATATACTGACGACAAAAATGCCACCGGAAAGAAGTGAATAATCTACCTAACGCGCTCATGTAAATAATTGGCAGAAACGTAATTAAGAGAGATAGCAGAAAGACAAACCTTGCAACGATCTACGAAAGAAAGAAGTTGTAGAAAGCCATGATACCCCAACTTCTGAATGGACACCTCACGCAACAACGAAGAAGAAGAAATACGCTCTGTATTTTTTGACAGTGATTTTGACCCTGTACAGTGACCAAGAGCCATTCGCGATAGGGGCTTACAGATTAAGAAACTCACTTTATGGGGTTATGTTGGATAGATAACGTACCGTAGATTTGAAAAATTTAAATTTATACAGATCGTAGAAGTATACTTTTGGAAGTCGATTCCATACAGCAGCGATTTTTGTGAGGAAGCTGCTCGAGTTGAACTTGTATCTCTCCAAGGGAATATAAACAGGACGGTTTTTTTTTTTGTGACAATGTGCATGTTATTGTGGGTGATAGTTTTGAATATTAGAAATGGCGGAACTATAAAATATATTTTCGTCTAACCAATTTCTATGGAAATAGCGAAAGAGTCATGCGATGTTTCGTCTTTGAGAAAAGGAATGCAGGGTGGAAATAATACGTCACCCACAATGTTGGGGAGAATTCCGAACATGAACGACATCAGAGGAAATTTCAAATCAGCCAGTTGATTCTGTAATATCACAAACAATTAAGCAAACTTTTCTGGATAATTGATTCATACATTGAGAATTTGATATAGAAATATTTTTTTTTAATCTTGGATGTTTAGCTTCTCTTTGATATGTATATTATTTTCTTTTCAGTCAACGAATTATTCACCACAAAGAAAAATTAGCAGGTATTTTAACCAACGATACACACAGTAAGCCATTAACATACTGACTGATTTTCCTCACTTTCTACCCATTGAAATCGCCGTTCTGCTTTTGACATACGTTGAACGCGGTTAAGCTTGAAGGCGCCTTTGGCTTAGTGTGGCGGCCACTTGCACCAACCGTCTGTCATAGCGGATATAGTGATATATAATACGAAGGTGGCACCGCTTCTGAAACGCCTACTTGACGGGAACTTAAAGCCGCCGATCATTACTTTGCGTTGGCTCATTTGCATGTATGCGAGATGCGAGCGGAAAATGTGGATTTGATTGAGGACTGGGCACCCAAAGAATAAAAGAAACCGTGAATAACTTCGACACAAGACTGAACAGATGGTTGCATCGTACGTATTCCCATTCGCAAGTAGGCACGTTTTGTACCGACTCCTTTCGATGGCAGACGAATAATGTCATATGCACCAAGCCAATATCGGTTAAAATATAAAAATGCATATTATAAGGAGGCGGACGAATGAACAAATATATATTTGCGGGTGCTGAAAAATTATCGCCTTTAACGGAGATGGAAACAAAACAAATTCAGGTAGTTTCTTATCTTTGCAATGTTTAAAAACTGCTTAAGCACGATCAGTTTACAGCATCCACAATTATCTGGAAAATACAGATGTTCAAGTTATGTCTGCCAGCATTCCTGAGATGGAACGCTACTGTTTCAGGAATATGACTCTTACTAAAATTGTGATGGTTTAATAAAAATACAACGAAGCCTTTCAAAAACTATTATTTCTTAAATTACATCCTTGCTAACGAGCTTATATATAGTTGTCGAATGGCTTTATACAAACAAATATCTCTACCAACCTAACGAACGATATGGCTTTCATGGACACCTTTGTCAAGTAGCTAAATAAATTTGTCAAATCTTTAAAGAATAAAATTAGCATTCTTTGCAGGAATAGAGAGTACATATGCGTATTATGAATGATTAACACGTTGACGTCCATAGACCAATTACAAAATCTGACTTCAAATGTCAACTTTATAAATAGTTAAATATATATATATATATATATATATATATATATATATATATATATATATATATATTACGAGGTTTTGTTTGATTTAAGGGTTTAACATAGTTTAACATCTTTTCAGACTAAAAATATGATAGCAAATAAACTTTGTTATTGGCATCCGCTGATGAAAATGTGTTATAAAATTCTAAGCTCGGCATGAAATAACGCATATTCGCTGTCATATTAAAAAACAGCTTGGCACGAATTTGTCAGTTAATATAGTAAACAAGAAATGGAAACAATCACATAGCACGAAACATAAGATCAATATAACATGTATAGTAATTTTAATGATAATTCATTGTATTTAAACCAGTTAACCTCAATGTGCAATGACTGAATAGACTTGAATATAAGTTGTTGATATACATTTGTATAAACAAGGATGTATAAGAAAAAAACTTTGATTTTATGTTCAAAACTTCTAAATCTTGTAGTGTCTTAGTTTTTTCAGGTGCTCGTCGTATTTTTAACATTCTTTCGTTTAAAAACTAATTCACTGTTTGAACCACAAATGTTATCAGTTATCATTCCACCAAACTTATGCATGGATATTTCATAACAGTTAATTATTGTGATTATATTAAAATAAATTAAAATACTAAACTTTAAAAAAAAATTAAAATCAAACAAGTTATCCTCCGTACATAGTGTTCCAAAATACTTTGAATTTACGGTGTCATCGCATATCACATCCATAGATAGGCAACTCCTGACGAAGGTCTTAGATGAGATTGAAATACTTGTAAACCGCGGACACACATGCACTCATTACGACCAATGACAAACAGATTTTCATTACAATCACACGTTCAAGAAAATGAAATTTCTATTTATATAAATTGAGAATATTTTCTTAGTGAATATCGTTAAAAATCGATCTTCTAGATCATCTCGTGTTTTCATATTGTAACACACCAATGTTACAAAAAAACAACATAAATATTTCTTCATGGAAAAATAGGATCAAGAGCCAATATTAAAAACTGCAGGCGGATGAGGCAGAAAAAGCTATATATTTATTGATTATTGGATAAGTTGTTGAATTTAACCAGAAACACAAATGTGTATTTTGGAATATCAAATTTTATTCTGAAACGCTGAACACGTCTAGAGCCGAACTATAAATATAAAATGCAAGAAACATACTTTATTATAGAGAGAGATTAACTCACCAAGCTTTCACTTCAACTAACGTCTGCATATACACATAGCAATATCCTAGGAGATAGAAATCAAAGTGCCAAACATCTGAGGCAGAGAAATATCATTTAATATACATTTTTCAAAAAGATCATCCAAACTGTAATTCCTCATGTATAAAGACACTGTTTCACATTCTAATTTTGAACATGTGCCAAGAATTTCCGATATCATACTTTAAAAAAATAATGAATCCTGCATAAGTCAATCTAAAGTACTTATTTATGAAAAAAATATTCACATAAATAAAATGAAAATATATTTCTTACGAAAAATAGTAATGTAATTGATAATAACGTATTGTAAACATTGTATATTTCATTGGAATGAACTGTATAAATTCCGAAAATGCTGATGCCATTGTTAGTCCTTGTGATTAATCTTAGTTTTTGTCAAACTTAAAAACCTCGATTTGAGCGCTTTGCTCTGTTTGTTTCGCGAAACTGGTTTATCTAATCCATAATTCCTGCCTTCCATGGATCAAATTTTTTCTTCCATCTGCCGAAAGAGAAGTTGATTATTTTGTGGAATCTCATTCTCAGCATTCGTGGGATTTTAGCATGATGTAAATCTGATACAAATTGTATAATCGTGTTGCTCCGACACTAAGATGCCAAAATAACCTAAATATATGCTGCCTCTGACTGGACCCTAAAAATCTGTTTCGAACTATTGTTCTCATTTTGGTTGATAGATATCCTTATGCTAATATAATAATGCTAAATCATGAAAAGGAGTAAAAAACTGCCAACATAACCACCTCTCAAAATCCCTCCGACAAATAATGCTGAAAAGCACCACTAATGCTCCTCTGCAATGGTAAATAATTGGGTAGACGTGTTACTGTCATTTAGTCATCATGAGTTAATTTTGTTTTTGATCTGGTAGAGGTAACTGATATCACAGGGACAAAATAATTAACAAATGTGTCATATAAGCCCAATTAATGGACATCTGATGGTGATGACCAATCGGTACTTTGACTAAACATTATGTCTATAATAACATCGATATAAGCCGAAATAATAAAAGACAAATACAGATCTCAGAAGTAAAATAATAAATTTTCACTGTTAAATGGGAAAAAACATGTTATATAACATTAACTACATCTCAAACCAAACTAGTAAACGTTCATCATTAAAATGTATTGTATTTATTCCAGTATTCAACACAATCTTCTGAAATATGTCCCTGGCTTCGGACACATATGGGAATCAAATAGAACATAAATGAATAATCCGTCATCAAAGAATGGGGAAAAATATTTTGCTCCTTTAGTGCATCAAAAAGTAGCTGCGACACATCAGACCAAATATTAAGTATTATTGACAAATCTTTGCTGGAGTTGGCCAATCCTTAATTTCCAATTTGACAGTGTCAATAAGCTTTTAAGCATTTTTGTGAAAGATGACACATTTTCCACTTTACAATCCTTTTGCCAACTATGCAACTTCAGAAGCCATTCGCAAAGCGATCGCACCTTCTATGGCAAATGCTTCCGACGATCTAATATGTGAAAGGGGCTCCTCTGTAGTGACCTACCAAAAATCAAGTATATAAGCATTTTCATCTTCATGATCAGTAACTGTTTATCTTTCATATCATCATAATAATCACTTCACTTCTTCCATCCATATCGCATTCTCATTCAGTTATCTTCGGCATCATAATGTGTGGTTGATTGACTTGCTTATTTTACGGCTTATCAACATTAATGTGTTACTTATAGTAAAGTCTTATTTTGCATCATATGATTTATTATAGTCCTGAGAATGAATATCGCATTAATAGATTTGGGAGAATGACAATGTTTTTTTTTTTTCCGATTTAAGTCCTCTTACTTAACCTATACATTCAGACATTTCTCTTTGCTATTGCCACGCAAGTCAATGTAACTAAACCGACTGGAATTCAAACTCTTCTCTCCATTTCGTCAATCATAGCTTATATCCATTACATCTCTTAATATATATATATATATATATATATATATATATATATATATATACATGAATTATTCACACAAAACTAATGCAAAGGTTAATGATTTACCAGTAAAAATTTGTTCAACACCATATTTGGTATAAACGCAAACATTTAAAAAAATTTAAAATCAAACTCAGCGTTGCTTTGGCGCATTCAAAAACCAATAACTCATTTTCAATAGCATTTCGGATACAATAACACATATATTTTCGATGTCCTCTTATTACTAAGAGAAAAAAACAAGAACAACATCTATTATATACCTGAAGATATCTGTAGGAACAGACGAAAAGCTTGTAGTAAAAAATAACAACTAATACGGCAGAAATTTATATAAACAAGGATCAATTCATTCATAACGGATCTGGAGGTTTTTGTGTACTATTTGAATTGTTTGCGATGATGGATGTCTCGCCATTTAAATCATTAACCTTTGCATTAATTTTGTGTGAATAATTCATGTATTTGTAAATTGATTGCACGTTTATTTAATATATATATATATATATATATATATATATATATATATATATATATATATATATATATATATATATGTGTATGTATAATGTGTCGAAATTAAAACCCAGTGTGTCTAAAGATTTTAAGTTTTTTATTTTCTTATTTTTTTCAATTTTTTTATTTTCTGATTGTTCAAAATTATTTTTTTTATTTTCTTATTGTTCAATATATATATATATATATATATATATATATATATATATATATATATATAATATATAACAAAAATGTAACAATATTGGCTATAAGATTGATGATTTGATTATATTTTTTATATATTAAAAGATTTTAAAGTCGGAAATTTATATGTCTGTTTTTTTTTCAATGAGAGAAAGGAACTGAGAAGTGGGATTCACTCTTCCATGGAATGTTGCCGTTGTTGTTGGATAGAGGGCTCTCTGCGGAATTTATATTTTCAGAATAAACCCAAATCATTGTTTAAACCGTTAGAATGTGAAGTTATTTTGAAAATACATTTTAACTCCGACCTGCGTCTTTCTTGTCCACTTTTAAATGAAGACACTAAAAACTTACACTTGATGTCATCAATGCTATTAATTAATTATTATAATTAAAACTACATATTATATGAATATTTCGTTCTAATAATAAGAACGAGAATAATAACACACACACACACACACACACATATATATATATATATATATATATATATATATATATATATATATGATGCCTCTCCCGTCGATGTCGACGTATGCGATTTGGCAAATTAACCAATTGATTCCTTTATGAAATTTGGTGTGATTATCTTTAAGTGGCACTTAACACCCACTAGTGATTTACAAAGGAGGCTGCACATAGAGCAAGAGTGAGGATTGTGGGATGAGATCACTGTTAGATTGACTGATCTTTTAGATCTTGTTCTCGCTTCTTGAAGACGATTCAAACTAGCAGATTGAACACTGCCGAGTCCACCAAAACAGGTTGATCTCCATTCTACCCGCTTCAAAGCTAAGTGCTCGAGGGTGTTATGACGTATACTGACAGCTGGCAATTTGCTCGTCAGCTTTTCTTTGTATCTTATCCATGGGCATCCTACATTCCTGTAGCCCTGATCTAACTGGCTGTACATTAGTGTCTTGGGTATCCTATCATCAGATATTCTCAAGACATGACTAGTCCACCGTAACTGAAACTGTATGATAAAAGTCTCGATTATTCCAATATTACACCTGTTAAACAGGTCCACGTTAGATGTCCTAACTTGAAGGTTAACTCCACAGATTGCACGCAGACAGCTTTTATGTAAAGCATCCAGCGTGTCGTACCTGTATGCAGCCTACAATTCTGAGACATACAAAAGGATGGCAAAGGGCAACTGCTCTGTCAACCCGAAGTTCCGTATCTAGTCGATTACTCATCTCATTCCATAAGCGATAGCGAAGTTTGCCGAAATCACTGGTAGCCTTAGCAATCCGATGCACGATTTCATCATGTAAAGTTCTACTGTAGTTGACTTTACTACCAAGATACGTGAAAGACTTTACATAGTTCAGGGCTTTGTCTTCTACTTTCAATGGTCACTCTGGAAATTGGGAGACTGGTGGTTTTTGTTTCTCTACACAAAATTGCTTCGGAGTAGGACAAGGTTGGTGCACTACTTTAGTTTTTTATGCTAAGTTTAAGACTAACGACATTACATGCAGCAGAAAAATTTATTAGATGTTGGGACCTCCCCAAAGTGTGTCGCTAGAAGAGCAGCATCATAAGCAGACAACAAATCACGGATAATTTAAGTACGAGGGTGGGTCCTGGCTTTGAAGCGCTGATGATTGAAGAGACCACCAGTTGAACGAAACCGATACTTTACGCCGCTCTCTGTGTCTGCCAAACAATATTTCAGCCTCACCGAGAAGAAAAGGTCTACAAGGAAAGGGGCCAGGACTCACCCTTGCTTGGTGCCGTTTGTGACATAAAAGGATTCTGATATCATACCATAATTTACTATATTCTCTTTCATTCCTTCATGGTAGGAGTTGATGACCATCAGCATATTTTCTGGGATGCCGAATTTTCTCAAGACTTGCCAAGGAGCCTCTTGATTCACAGTGTGAAAGGACTTCGTCAATCCACAAACACCATGTACAACTCCTGAGTTTTCTCGCGAACATTCTCTGAAATTTGACGAAGAAAAAATATCATCTGATTGGTGCCACCTGCGAAACGAAAACCACACCGCATTTCAGGAGAGATGTCGTCAACAAGGTATATAACGATTTTCATTTGAATCAGTCTATCTAGGATTTTGTCTGCAATTGAAACTAGTGATATTCCCCGCTGATTATTACAGACATACCTGGAACCATATATATATATATTATATATATATATATATATATATATATATATATATATATATATATATATTGTGAGCCATATGGTTCCGAGATTTCATTATTTTTTATAAACTATATTTTCGATTAAACATTCACTGATTTTGTGCAATTCTTTGTCTGCAAAATATCATGCTATGCTTATTACATCTTACTTTCATTTACAATTGTAGTGTGTGTGTATTCTTAGAAAATTCTACAATTGACGTCGTTATTGCAACAACTTTAGATGAATGCATGTTGTAATATCTTCCTGGAATCAATTTTCAGTTGACCATATTCCTCATTACAAGTAACCGTACTTGCAATGTTACAAGATAATATGGCAGTCATTTTTTGGGGGAGTCAACACAAAAGAGTTTTTTTGAAACGTTGCTGCAACGTTGCAAAGAAGTTTTAGTAAATTTATTTAAAAAAATCTATGTTATCCCTCCGTTTACATGTATATCAAAAATCAATAAATGTAATTGTATTCGAATGAAAACAGATGGATCGCCTGTGTGTTGATGATCGAGGATTGATTTCTTTTAATGTTTGGATTTGATATTTTTGATATCCTGTCGATGAGTATTCGCTACCAGCCTAAAATACTGTTTGCCTCGACTTATCGACCGGTGTTGGTGAACGAAAACGAGCAAAGCCTCCATTTGCACTCTATCTAGAAATAAACATCTTTGGTGCTGACTACAAAGCTCACACAATTTTACTAATCAGTAAAAAACAAGCAATAAAATACAGAAACCAGACTCCAGGGCTAATCGTTTCTTTAGTATCTTACAAGCAGTAAAAATTGAATCCAAAACTCTACCATGATTCAAACGTCAACAATATCTCCTAGTCATGAAAAACCGATGTAATCATCTTACATTATATAGCTTACAGTATATGGTTTTAATCAGAACCTGAAGCAATTGGTATTTCATAACCAAGAATATTATCTAGATATGAATATTTCAAAGAAATAACCGACTGTTCATAAGCGGGTAAAGTAAAAGGAAGTAAAGAAATTACATAAAATGAAGTTTTCGTGACCAAATCCCATTCAGCCGGAAGGAAAATTTTTCGGACTATATATTCAAGCTAGATTTTACAAGCAGTCGGCGTGATAAGTAGAAAAACAGAATCACCGAAGAAGGCAAACTGAAGGTTAGCCGCTGTCCATACAGAATGGCATACAGAATGACAAGAGACAAGTAGTTATATATCAACAGTCGGAGGTATTTTGAGTTCCCCTTGCTGAAATGAATTTCTTGTTAGTTTCTTGGAAGAGTAAACATATGAGGCCGCAAAAATGTCGTAAATGTCCCTAAATATACCAAGATCGATTGGGTGATTCAGATAATTAATAAATAAATGTACTGAAAGCAGCATGTTTTTGAACAGTGCTCGCCGATATCGTTTTGACAAATGTGCACATCATATGCATATTACGGCAGATCTATTCTGGAACCCTTAATTTGAAAGTTGGGGTTTTACATATTAATTAAGGGAACAAAATACTTTATTCCACATGGTTTTCATTTTTTTTGAGGAAAGGAGTTTATTGATTAATTTTAGGGTAAAATTGGAGCATTGAAATTTAATTCCGATGATCAGAAAAACTATATAAATTTTATAATCGAAATATATGAAGATAGTTGGTTGAATTTAAAAGCTATAATAAATTCCGAAACCATCAAGTATATATCTACAATATTATCAAGAGACTAAAAAAAACTACCATCCAAAAATCAGAATGTAGCATTAAAAAATATACAGGACGATGATTTCGAATTGCTTCCAGAAAATATTATTTTTTTCAATGTTGAAATCAGAAAATGGGAGAGGCTATAAAAGAATTATCCATTAAATAAGTAAACATTTACTCACACATAATTATTGATGTCAATTTACAAGACAAATTTTCAAATTTAATAAAATTACATCACAAAAATATAACCATGTGGTTGAAATTTTCCAATAACATTATTTTTTCGTTCAGAAGTAGCCAGCCTCCAAAGAAGGACTAAATAATTACATTCATCAATTTCAAACAAAAAACTGGTCAAATTTTGCTAACCTCTTACAAAATGGAATGTTATTTCAAATGATAACCTGGAAGAAATTATAATGAATGAAATGATGTTGATGCTGTTAAATTTACATGCTCATTCACAAGGATGTAGAGAAAGTTAGAGACTGAATCTTCAAATATTTTATATGGACAAAAACTAAGCACAAGCACATTATCAAAAAATCAATATGCCATCAAGTAAGTCTTTCATTTACTTCAAAGGGAAATTATACGGAAAAATGTAGTAATAATGTAATACGTTGTACAGCAAATTAGTTTTAGTAGGATATCCAATAAACAATGCAAATCTAAATCCTTTTGTATTATAATTTGCGCTCAGCAATATTATAATCGAATATACACTTTTTAGAATGTTGTTTTCGTTAATTATGATCTAAGGAATGGTGTAAAAGCTTATTCATTGATTAACCTTTTTGTAATCTTTTACAATTTTTACGCTGTTTTCACATATTGAATACAGTAAACAAATTCCATGTTTTGGTTGAGGCGATTCTTATTTAGTATTCTGGTTTTTCATTCAATGTAACTAAGACAGAAAATATCGATATTGTTTTATTTATTCTCGAAATAGTAAGATTTTGAACTCAGTTTTGAAGTAAAAAGCTCTGGAAATTTGGAAATTCTGCAGATTTTTCCAGACAATATTTAAACAAAATGCTCAAAAACGGCTGAAATGAACAAAAGGAAGGTTTCATGATAGCAATTCTCACATCAAACACCTGCTTTAGTATTGTGTGCGATAATGATTATCTGAAAGATGTGAAAAATGAAATTGCCCTTATACATATATATATATATATATATATATATTTATACATGCATAAATACATCCACACACACACACACACACACACACACACACACATATATATATATATATATATATATATATATATATATTTGATAGGATAAAGAGCAAGTAGGAAACATACCTCAATCTAACATGTTTCACCTTATTACAGATTCGTCAGAGATTACTAAAGAAATGTTTAAAAATAATAAAAATCAATGAGAAGCAAATTAATGTTATGCTGTGTTTGGTTATTTCATTTTGGTTAAATTCATGTCACGTGTAATGCAGTAAAAGATAATATTTATATATGTGAGAGGAACATTCTGGACGTTAAAGTGCGTAAATGTTAGTGGTATCCAACAGGATGATTTCAAATATTTTGTTGTGGTTCAGTTTTTATTAAAACATATTTTGTGCGTATTCTATACATATATCTTCAGCGATTTTTATATATTAGAAATAGATAAGTTAAATTCATGAATAATGGATTTGTAGAATAATTGTGCAGTTCTTTTTAAACGCGTGTTAATAGTTATTCATATTGCTATAAATATGATTTCATATTTTCTTTTTAAACGGATATGTTTCTTTTTTTCTTAATAAAGCTGGGACTGTTGAAATTGAAGTTATGTTCTACGTCATTGCGGTGTAAGACTAGAGTGTTTGAATAACTATCTAATCGCACGTCTCTTTTGTCTTCTTGGTTGAGGGATTTTAGATCGTCTGATATCTCCCCAATGTATATAAATGTGAATGAATTCTATGATTAAAAACCACGGAAACTTGCAAAATCAAGCAAAAGAAAATCAAAATAATAAATGGTAGTTAACTCAACAGCATAAATAAATAAATATGCTACCAATTTTGAGATATTTTCCAGATATTCTAAATAGAACAATATTTTTTTTTTTTTAAATTGGTGTCAATCTTTCTATTTTATATAAACTTCGAGTAGGATTTGATATTTATTTGAAAGTGATATTTTTTTGGAAAATTGTTATGTTAAGAAAAAGACTAGATTAACAAATAAGTTCAAAATAATAACATTCAAAGAAATGAGTTTATTTGAAATCGGCTTTTCTTTCAATGGCGTTGTTACTTGTTATTTAACAGTGAAAAATATAGAGGCCCAAGGGAATTGTTTGTCGCTTTCTTATATTAGTGTCGATATCACACATGTTCAATGTGATTTTATGAAACTGATCACCAGTTTTATTCTAGGTTATTACTATTCCCTGCATTACGTAATATATCTTCTAATCAGCCCTTCATTGCGAAATCTGAAAAATTGAACTAGAATATACAACGATATGTGAAATCATAACCGTAATCCCGAATGACTGCTAATCACCAACGTCGACATAATTATTTTCACAACGGATGCGTCGATATTTGAAAGGAGAGGAATTATTGATTTGTTCTTCTATCCTTGTATTTCTTTTCTATTTTGAAGCAGAATAAGTGACTGATTTTTATTATTAACATAAGTGTGTTTGGTGTTCAAATTTTGCCTCATCTATAACATTTTAAGGCTTATGCAATACATTCCTTGTCAAAGGCAATTTTGAAGAGTTTATCGATTTGCTTCTATTTACGGCCGCATCACGTTGAAATACGATCACCAAGTCTCTGCCTGATTATACCGGATGATGCAAGCTTGGGTGTGTGGGTGGGGTAGTGAATAATGGTTTGGAATTATTAATTGGAGAGTAGAGTTCCAAATCACGATGTGTTCGTTATATTTATTTGCGCGCAAATATAAATATTATTTAATAACAATTGTGACGCCCCCCCCCCCCCGAGTGTCGCTGCGCCAAATGTGACGCCCGCCTGTCTGCGTCAGTCGGGCTATCCTGTCCTGTGACGACCAACTAGCTTGGTATTGGTCGCGGCACCAAATGTGACGTCCTAACCTTTTGGTGATTCGGATGGGAATCTGGTTAGATTCGGTATCAGCCTCGTCGTTCCCAGCTTGCCTCCAACGTCTGGTTACCGAAGTAACTGCTTTGATTTCCAGTCTAACCTACCCAAGTTGTGAATTGATCTTAGGCAGACGAAATCAATCAGTCGCCGGGCCGTAATGCAAGCTGAGTTCGAATAAGGGTGATATCGCAAAAGTATATGTAAAAGAAAATAAAATAATAACTCGAAAAGTTCAAATATGTTAAAAAAAGGATAACAATATTTTATATCTGGTTGCTGAATATATGACTACGTCTTCTTCCCGACCCGCTATATGGATTCGTGACACTTTGTTGTTGTTAGGCGAGTCTTAACATCTTAAGTTGCTTGTTCTTTTAAGAAACTGGTTCTTGGTGTGTCTTCAGGCGATATTCCTAAGACTGTTTTGGTTGTATGAGTCTAAGTAGTTCTTCAAAATTAAATTGTTCTTGATTAAGGATGAGTTCGTGATTTGCGTGGAATATTTCAAGTCAGCTATCTGCGAGGCTATTAACTCTGCAACTGTCTCTGCCAATTGCCAACTCCAACTGGAACTCGAACTGATTTTCGCTCGCTGCGACTTTGCTTATATGGACGCCGACCAAAACCGGGGTGGGCTTGTCGGGGTTTGAGGTTCCCTGATAATTCCAAACCCACAATCCACTTTTTTGTTTTCGGTCAGGAAAATTTTTATTATTTTCCATTTTTTTTTTTTGCCCTCAGAGGGTGTCAACGTGTTTCCCCTTTCTCTCACAGTGGCATCTCACACCTATGTCTTCAGGGGGGCGCAACAAGCCTCCCTTCCTTCTTCACATGATTACCTCCACCTAACGCTCATGCCACCATTCAGCCAATGGGCGCTCAGCAGCGTGGGTGTGGTCAGACTAGCCTCAGTTTAAAAAAATCTTGCTCAAAGAAAAAATATCTCCTTTTTCTTTTTCTTTTTTCTTTTCTTTTTCTTTCGTAGTGTGGTCGCTTAATCGCAATCGAATTTAATATGGAATTCGTCAACGAAATTTTCGCCAATTATCAAGTGGGTGGTCATCTGGCGAAACACAGCCAACTTTTCGTCCCAATAAAATAAATTTCTTCTCATATCTAGTCCCGACAATAAAGAGATGCTTTTTCCAAATGACATGGAGGTGGTTCCACGGATATTTTGGTTTCGGTCAAGCTTGACCTGATTAATTTTTATCTCTTAGTACCCTGTGGGAGGTTCAGTGGGCATTTTGTTTTTTCGGTCAGTGCGTGCTTAATTAATTTTTATCTCTTTAGAATTCTGCGGGAGGTCATCCGACCAACCTGGAACCTCCACCATTGCCATGGGAAGATTGGCCATTATTCACCGCCCCTTAACATAAACCAGATTAAATCCGAAACATCCGCGACCCTTTTTTTCTCGCTAATGAGAATAAAACCTTTAGCATTTTTCTTTGTTAAAAAGAATAACATCGCTTAGTGTCCTTTTCGTGATGGCTTCTTATCACCTAAATTTAATTCTCGCATTTCCTTTTTTTTTCCTTCTTTCTTTTTTTAGCAAGCCAAATAGTGTCACACAATTGTATCAATAATTAAAAAAATAAATAAATTAAAACAGTGTTTTTTTTTTAATTCAAAAGATACAATAAGCAATTTGAAAATTTTTCTTTCAGTTTGTCTTGTAACATCTATATCTGTAATGGTATAAGTAATGAATCACATTATTTATTTCATCATGCATATAAATTATGTTTACATATACACAGATGAATAACTTTAAGAACGTTTTCCAAATTTTTGAATAAGTAATTTAAATCTTTATATAACTTATAGAATTAAAAAGTTCTTATTACATTAAAATCGATGCAAACATGTAATTAAAACAACGTTGATGGAGAAAAATAACGAAATAAATGCGACTGAGTTTCACGTAATTATTTTTAAGTCATTATCGATGACAGAAAACAGCCTTTGATCTTAAAAGTTAAAATAGTATCGTAGTTTATCAACAAACATACACAACTAGGAAGCAACGAAATTTTCATAATAAAAAATATTGTTTCTGAATATAATATAGAACGAGAGATTGAAATTTTTCATTGAAATTTGCTTTGAAATTTACCACAAAATACATTAAGTTATATTCTGATATTTGAAGATCAGGCTCGACATACAAAGCAAATTCTATCAATTCATTGCCCTAGAAAAAATGCATACAACATCAAATGTTTTTGTTAGAATTCTTCTGCTTATTATTATTATTATTATTATTATTATTATTTACTTTGATTTCTGGCGTTTACACATTTCTTTCCGGGTCCCGCCCAGGGTCCTAAGGTTAGAAATGGCATCATGACACTTTCCACTCACAAAAAAAACAAAACAAAAAAAATTACATAGATAAAGCCTTTTGTAAAGTGTGGGCTGTACTTGTCAGAACAATTTTTTGTATCTCCTTGAGACATGGACTTCCAGGAATCCCTTCAGTTAGTCTACTGCAATCGTTTCCAAACAGTCATAGGGCTCCAACTACAACAGTTATTGTTGATGTTCCCATATGCCACATTTTCGAGATTTCTATTTCAAGGTCCTTATTATTATTATTATTATTATTATTATTATTATTTATTTATTTATTTATTTCCTTTTATTTCTGGTGTATACTCATTTCTTTCCGTGTCCCGATGAGAGACCTCAAGTCAGAAATGGCATCATGTTATTTTCCACTGACCACTTAAAAAAATCACACACATTTTCCATAGATAAAGCCCTTCGTAAGTGGTGGGCTGTACTCGTGACAACAATCTTGTTTATTATTTAAAGCATGGGCTACCATGAATAAATTCAATGAATCTCTTCCGATCAATCCGTGGACTCCACTGAAATTGTTGACGTTCTCATGTGCAACATTTTTGTGATTTCTATTAAAACGTCTGTGCATTTTGATAGTTTTTTGAAGGATTTCTAAGATACATTGCAGTCTAAAGGGTCTGCTATATGTACAAGGAAGTACTTTTTGTTTTCTCGGTCTCAAATCACGATATCTATGAGAATAGTTTTGATTTATCTGTTTTTGTGTATTGTGTAGTCCCATATAATTGTTACAGGTCCTATCTCAGTAACTGGGTATTATTATTATTAATATTATAATTATTATTATTATTATTATTATTATTATTATTGCTTTGACGTCACTTGTATACACATTTCCTTCCATATCTCAACCAGATACCTAAGGTCAGAAATAGCTTCATCTCATCTTCCATTAATCATTTTTTTGTAAAAAAACAAAAAAAAAAAAAAGACGAAAACGTAACTAAACACATGTTGCATAGTTAAAGCTCTTCGTAACGTGGGAGCTCTATTTGTGAGTAGAATGTTTTTGTATTTCTTGAAGGCTTGGGCAAACAGCGATCTCTTCACTGAGTCTATTGGTACAATTCCAATTAATCGGAGAGTTCCAGCTACAACTGAAATTATTGGTGTCTCCATGCACCACATTTCCAAGATTTCCACTTCAAGATCTTTCTATTTTGACAGTGTTTCTTAAGATCCTCAAAGATAAATTACAATTTGCAGGGACTGACATCCCATGAAAGAAAAAAAAAATTCTGTTCTTGTGGTTTTTAATCATGATATCTGGGTGACTAGCTTTTTTAAAATCCCATAAAACTGTCACAGGTCTTCAGTAACCAGGGCTGGGTGATGCTTATACTCATTTCGTGAATTTTCCTTCTCATAAAAGTTGTATATTTTCCTGAGAAGGTATTGGCCCAAACTGTCATGTCGAGTTTTATATTCAGTTATTGCTAAGAATGTAAAACCTGATACAAGATGGTCAGTTATTATTATTACTATTATTATTCTATGCGTCCGTTGCTATAGAAAACATCACTAAATATTTTTCACATTCTTCAATCAAAGAAAGACGTTTTAAAGACTTCTCGGTGTTTGAGTTGAACGAATGGTTCCTGCAGTGGTAAGGAAAACGGATGTAGAAACGTAGCATATAAATTAAAAGATTTATTCACTTCGTCTTCGACATAATTCAAAAAAACAAATTACGAAAAGGTATTAAAAATAATGTAAAGTAAGATGGCTTCTTTGATTAACAATCTTACCCGGAAGGATGTGTGAAAGATAGAAAGCAAAATGCAACAAGCGATAGTGGGAGGAAGCTCAAATAATGCGGCAGGTGTTTTCCCCACAAAATACAGTTGAGGGATTTTAATCGAAATGTTTATTCGCAGTTCATTTTCTGTTAGTGCTTCATTTATCAAGCGTTATTCGCCGATTTCAGGTCTGTGTGAATCGTGCTGAGATGTTATTACAAAACGGAAATACAAACCCGAGTGACCGCAAGAATTTACTCTTTATAGCAACAATAATGGAACGCGGACAGTGAATAATTGAATATTTAGCTAAGATGGTGGCAAAAATGATATAAAAGCAGGAAAAATTCAGTATAATTAGAAGCCGCTCAGCAATATAAAACTCATTCGATACTTCATATTTATAGAATGTGTGGGTAGTATAATGGTTTGATCTTCGGAAAGAATAATAGTCGAGTTGAGTTCGAATTCCGGCCGAATTGTTATATTCTATTTCAACCCACTTGTTACGACTTGACATAAAGATTTACGCACGGATCCCTCGCCTTAGTAATCAGGAGAAAAAAAGTTTCCAATCTGTGGAGGATTGCTTTGCCTAATCTTTACTGCATGGGAAGGCTGGCAGCTCAGGTCTGAAAACACGTACCTGGGAAGTTTAATGGAAAATTTATACTAAAATTACAGCCAGACGTATTTATATATATAAATTCATATATATATATATATATATATATATATATATATATATATATAAGTAACGGATATGTTGGTAATCAGTATGGATAATCCCAAGGAGGATGAAATGATGAGAGCTCACTGTTATGTCAGGGCGAATAATTTAATTTAAAGAATAAACAGACCACTTTAAGGCTCCATTAGTTATAATTTATTTCACAAGTGAATTGTATTTTTCTCCAGATCATCAGACTTCACATTCAAAGTTGAAAGTGAAGTCTGAATATCAAAGAAATATAAAATTCACTGGTGAAATAAGTTAAAACTAATTATAACCTAAATTGATCTGTTTTTTGTGTATATTTTGTGTTTTTGTGTTTTTTTTACATATATATATATATATATATATATATATATATATATATATATATATATATATATATATATATAATTTCGTTATAAATGACTAACTGGGTGATGTATTTACTTTTTTATATATATAATTCTTCATGTGTTTTTTTTTTTCTTTTGAATTCATAAATTATATAAAAATTGTCCGAATCCAAGAGGTTTCAGCTAGACTTTTAGCCATTAATCAATGATGAATTTTATTTTTCTTTTAAATGAAAGTATGGATAGTTTTATGTAATTATCTAGAGTTATAGGTATTCTTTTTTTTCAAATAGGGTCAGCAAAATATGGCCTTGTTCATCGTTGTTATTAATGGGTGTTGTCCTTTTCTCTTTTTATTAATAGTGCTTCCATTATTGTAACCTTTACGTACATGTGGATGATGCTATTATATTTGCATTGTCAACGAGTTTGTTACGGATAAAATTTAGTAAGTCACGATGTGTATTTAAATGGGACTTAATTTAGTTATTTTAAGAGAGATAATATGACTCTTCTTGTTAAACATGTTCTAGGATATCTGATATAATTTTGTATGAATTTGGTTTCGTCATGAACAGAGTTCCTTAAATGACTAGTAAATTCATAAATTATACTTCTTGTCTGTGATTTGGATCTTGTAAACACAATATGAATGATGACAAAAAGAAAGGTATATTTTATCAATGCACACAACATTTTAGCAAATCAATGTATTGGTAAAAACAAAAAAATCGTCTGCCAATTGAACAAAAAAATAAAAGTAAATCCAAAGAATTTAAATCTATAAAAAGAAACAAAAATTGAAAATAAAAACAAAAAATACGAAAGCATAAACCTACCTCATAAGTAAAAGATTGTCCTGTCTGTAAATGAGCGAGACAAATCAAATACTCTACACAGAAAGTTCAAATTACTAATCAAGTTTCACGTTACCATGATCATCAATAGAACTAGAACGTTATATATATATATATATATATATATATATATATATATATATATATATATATATATATATATATATATATATATATATATATATATATATATATATATATATATATATATAAAAGTTCAAAAAGTATGGATGGTCCTACACCACTATAATCGAATCTCATATGTGCCGGTGTCGGGCTGTCAGTTTCCGGGAAACTGATCTGCTTGACCTCATACGTTGAACACGACGAATCGACTTTTTTTTTCGATATATATATATATATATATATATATATATATATATATATATATATACGTAAAAAAAATAATTTATGCGTTTTTATATTCTATCTGTTCTATACATAAAGTATTCAAAAGTTGTCGAAGCGCTTTCGGCTATTATCACTAATTTTTTTTATTTTTTAACAGAATGTTTAGATGTTTTTTTCCTAAAACAAGGTGTGGCTGTTTTCATTCTTGATGTTAATGAAAGTTAGATTTTTCTTTTATTATCAGTGCTTATATTGTTTTAGTCTTTTATTTACGTGTGGATCAGGATATTTTATTCTATACAGGCATCTCAAATTTGAGCGATTGGTGGCGATATATACCCACCTCTGGATGTCGATGTTCATAGCACTCATCTCCTTGAATGGAAGATGGGATATCATTCGTGCTCTCATTTCCGTCGCTAGTTCTCCTTACAAAAGTATATTCGGTATCCTCCCCTCAGTAGACAGTTGCTTCCTCTATTTTGCCTTCGTGGTCAAGCTAATCTGAAATATATTCTCCAGTGCTCACGCCTGGACAGGGATTAATGAGAGATCCACGGTTGCACATACAGAACGTCTCCCTTCTCGACGCCAGCGATGCTCTCCAAGTGAAAGGAAAAATCCAATAGAGCTCGTCACCGGCGTCTTCGCTAGAGTTGCCAGAACAAAGTTGAATACAGCATCGGACTGACTCCGATTTCGTATTTATCGTCGGGGTTTGCTACCGAAGCCTGTCTTATGATTGGTTATGGGCGCAAGGCAGCCGATGTTTATAATCAGTTTTACTTATCTTAGATGGAATATCCTTTCTTGGGAGAATTAATTAATTAATTAATGAAAATAATAATAATAATAATATAGAAAACTTCAAATAATACGAAATAATACTAAGTTAATAAGAAATATGTTCTTTTTTACATTTTGCAACACAAAATAAATAATTTGTGCTAGTATATGGTGAAAGGTATATATGAATTATTAAGGCGTTAAGGTATATATGAGTTATTAAAGATTAATGAATAGCGGCTGGGATTAAGCAATCGGAATTCCGAGTTCGAATTCCAGTCGAATCCATTACATTCACTTATGGAAATGTATGAATCCTCTTCTTGTCCCCCAACTATGGGTAAATAGCAAGACAGGCCGGATTCCATAGCCTTGGATGGCAACTGGTTTAACACAGTAAAAAATGGCAACCTACTGCAGGAAAAAATCTGCCTCGTCAGTCATGTATCGAAAGATACATGATAGCCTAAGCGTGTATCACGGATGGCATATAACTGACTGGCTGAAGGAGAAAAATCAGTGTTTACGTTATATGCGTGTGTGTATGATGTTATTTCGTCAGCAGCCGGTAATAATTGTACTATCAGTGCTGCTAAAATTGCTTTTTTTTATGTTTCTTTGTGATTTTAACTCTGCAAACTGGATTATATAAATACTTTAAAAGCAAGAAATAATTTAGAAAATAGGAACTTAGTACTAAATAATTTGATTATCTTTAAATTTGAGTATTCAATAATATTTACATTCACTGCTTGATGATATATTTAAAGACTAACGATTATTAAGTTACGGTACGCTATTTATGAGAAAAAATATGGTTGACAGGATGTTAAAGTTAGATTTACTAAACTCAGAAGAAATATTGATTAATAAATATATTTAACAATATTTGATTTCGACATTTATGAAGGAAAAAAAATAATCATTTCATGGTTATGGCCGTTCATGCATTTATATAGCAAACAACAAGAACGTTGGCTACATTTTGAAAGTCTGAATGCTTTGAGACAACGGAGATTGCTTAATAAATGCTAATAAGGGGATTTGAATTTTAAGTTCGGGAGAGGCTATTTTTGTAAAAATTGCGATAATATCTATGCGAACCTAATTTGCTTATAATTGAGACTTTATTTTACTACTTAAATACATTGCATTTTTTCCTACGATTTTGAACGGAAAAATATAGATGTGTTGTTTTAGAAGTGACTTTTTTCGGCATCCTGTTTTCTTTTATTTTGCTTTGCGAATACGGTGTGTACTTTTATACATTAAGCAATGGTAATCTATTCAACTTGACCCACCTTAGGGCGAACGCCAACGTTCGCGGAGTAAACATCAGATAAATGTTTGCTGTTAGCGTATCTCTTATGACGCACACAAAACACAACCTCCAATAAGTAACACTCCAATAATGTCTGTAATGATTTCAGACTGACTACTAAAATGAGAAAAATAAAACAAAACAAGACAAATAACGTGTTTCTGAATTTACGTAAATCCGCATCTATAACGATATGTGGGAAGTCATAGATCATTTGCCATATATGGGCTCTACTCTCAGGAAAAAAACATATCGCTTGACATCGAAATTGAAAAATGAATTGTCAACAATTTAGCAGTGATGACCAAATTGAGAAAGAGATGAACTTGCGCGCCAAACTAACATTATTCCAAACATGTGTCCTTTGTAATCTCGGGCAACGAAAGAATGATGACATACGTCAAGCAATAAAACTGCTTTAAAATCTTTCATCTTCACTGTCTACAACGTATCCTCAGTATCACATGCTGGGAAAAAATTACAAATTATTATGTGTATTATGTGAAGCAGAATACTGGGGCTTGCATCATATCCAGCGTTGTCCTCGATGGTTGAATCACTAACATCGAACGAAAGAATTTGGTACAAGAAAAGTTATCGTTTATGGCGAGTGGGTTACAAGATATCGTCCGGTTGGCCGCACTGCTATACATTTCAAAATCATTTTGCAAGAGGAAACTGACATTAGAAAGCCTCGGTTCTGGTAACTGAAATCAGCTCGCTGATGAGCGTAGTTGCTGGTACCTTGCTGTTCTGAGAATCTGGATGTGCAGAATAGCAAAAATCAACTGAAGACAACACTGCCAGCAAAGAAAGAGGAAGCAATCTCTTCCATATTCCAGATTCATCTAACGCACCCGTGGAGGAGACACTCATTCAAAGATTGAACTGTCACACCTCCTAAGAAGCTATCAAAAAATGACTGAATTTTTACAAGAAATATCACTCCACTATTTCGCGAAGTAAATGGATACCTCCTATATATATTCTGTAATAATACAATGTAATTTTATACGATTATCCGCTACACGATACTATTTGACATATTTGAGATTATCATTTATTCCAAATTGATGCTAACTGAATGTTTTACTATTGGTCACGTTCTGAGGATAACCTACTCCGTTAGCAAGCCCTCTAATCAATTCATCAATGTGGGCAAGCTCCTAATTATTGTTGTTGCCACTTCCACCATAGCACGAGTTGGTAAAGCCTGTTATGAATCCAGCCATGGTCAAATAGTTAATCCACAAATTGGATCAAAACACTATGAAAGTGTAAAAGCATTTTTTCTAGTAAAAATATCTGCTTCACATTTTTTGAAAAAGTTAAGTTTCTTGAAGAAACTATCACCTGCAATACATTTTGGAAAAAAATTACCAGTATATATTTTTGAAAAATAAAATATTACCAGCAATAAATTAAAAAAAAAAAAGAATTAATAACAGCAATACATTTTTTCGGAACACGTTTTGAAAAAAAAAAATTATTAAAATTAGACATTTTTGAAAAAATATTTTCAGCAAAGCATTTTTGAATAAAATTACTACCGAAAATGCATTTTTGAAAAAAAAAATATTACCAACAATGGAGTTCTTTTTTTAAATAAAATATATTACCAGCAATGAATAAAAAAATAATTAACAGCAATACACTTTTGAAAAAAAATTTCCTGCAATGCATTTTTTATAATGATATGTTATCAGCAATACATTCTGGAAAATAATTATTGACAACAACAATAATTTTTTGATAGAGTGAAAAGAATTATTCCAAGCAATATATTTTTAAAAAAAAATCATATTGTTACCTGCAATACATTCTTTAAAAACTATTACCAGCAATAATTTTAAAAAAAAATATCTTCTATACATTTTTGAAAAAGATGTATTACCAACAATATAATTTAAAAAAAATTCTAACCAGTAATACTCTTTAAAAAATATTACAAGTAATACATTTTTAAACAAGAAAATACCAGTAATAAAAATCTTGTAGGCATTAAAATAACCCACTGAGGTCGATGTTTTAATACAAAACAAAACAAACCAACCTATTTAAAGTTTCGAAATATTCATGGAAAAATGCTTAATCTACATCCATTTCCAGATGTGCTGAGAGCATAGAAATCTATGGAAAGTTGACGGCACGTCGAGCCATACATCACGAATGTAATTAACGCCTAATCTTTAACAATAACTTTTAAACGATAACATTGCGTTACATGGGGCGAAGATAGATAAATGAATATATGAAAAATTGTGGATTCAAAGTCAATATTTTGATGAATTTGTGTCTTCCCAACATAATCACGATAGAAATCATATGGTTTCTTTTTGTAGAGGATGATTTACCGTAAAGAACTAGTTTTTACTAACGAGAATGATATTAGCAACTGTGTGATATACGCTCCACTGTCTATTTAAGATGCTGAAATTTAATCGAGTCCAACATCAATATATATTTTGTTACACACATTTTGTATTAACGTTTTCATAAAACTGTTGTTATTACTTTAACATCGTTTTTTAACTTTCTATAGAAAATTTCTTCTTGTATATTCATGTCCTTAATGTAATTATAAATTTTAAATAACCCATTGAAATAAAATACATGGTATTTCAACCAACTTCTCAATAAGGTGAAGTGATATGTTGTCAGAAAGTGTTGCCGCAGAAAAAGAAAATGTTACAATTTATTATTTTACAAATTATTCACACCTTTATGCAAAACTATCATTAAATTGTATATACAAGTTTGTCTGCATTTTTAACTTAGTCGCTGAATTCCTAGACCGATATAAGTAGAAGATACGAGGTGTCCTACTATATGTGTATAAATGTCTACCGTAATATTTTGAAAGGAAAAAGCCTGTTATAATTTAAAGATAATATGAATTTACGCAGACGAAGATGGATTGAAAAAGGGATGATATCAGAGTCTCCTACGATTTATATATAACTCGTATATTTCAAAATTTATACTGTTCTCGATATAATATGCCTGAACCGATATGAAATGCAGAATGATAAAAATAAATAAATAAAAATAAAATATAATTTGAAATTTCTTCCTATTATAATTTTATAAAATTCCGAAAATCAAATGCTCAGTGGCTTCATGTGAATCATGTTTTGTCTCGGAAATGTAAATTCTGTTTTTAAGAGAATTATTTTTTGTGATGACGCCAGTACATTGACAGATCACGTCAAGTAAGAAGATTTACAAATTACAACAAACAAACAAACAAACAAACAAACAAACAAATACACATATATATATATATATATATGTGTGTGTATATATGTGTATATATATATATATATATATATATATATATATATATATATATATATATATATATATATATATATATATATATATATATATATATATATATATATATATATATATATATATATGTATATATATATATGTATATATATATATATATATATATATATATATATATATATATATATATATATATATATATAGAGAAAGAGAGATTCATGATTCTAACATCATTTTTTTATGATAAATAGAAAATCTGTATATTAGGTTGATAATGTAAAACAACAAAGTATGTTTGAAACTCTGAACTCATAATTCTAAAATGTATCTACAGAAATGTATTGATGTCATTATATTTTTGCCTCAGAGGAAATAACGTGACGGAACTTCTTTTTTTATTTCTTTTTAGTCTTTACTGACGATATTCCATCTCATCCTTGCTTTTTACGTATTTTTTTTGTTCCAAACACAACGTCACTTTTGAGTTATTATTCTCCTGAGAGTTTACTAAACACTACATACGAGTTAAGTACGCATACAGAAGAAGATATATGAAGTAAAAATAGGAAAGTTTGCCTGTTTCCACTCTGTTGGAATCTAAAGAAAAAAAAAACACCAATAAAGATGACTCGTACCATATTGCCAAACTTTTGTTAGGCAAATATTTTGGCATTTGATCACTCATGTTTACCGAGGATAAAGCAGAAGAAATGTCTACGCTTAATTTTGCCATCAGAATTTTTAAAGCATAGAAATTTGAATGGCAATATTAGTGATTTTTTTATACGGAAACATAAGCTGAAACTGTGGCAGCATTCAACCGGTCGGTTGAGCCGGCTCCGACAAATTAACCTATTGGATCCGGTCAAAAGCTGACCAAGTACAGCAGAGTTATAATTCATTCGGATTTGCCTATACATAGTAGAAATATCAATGGGATTTTGATTCACAAGCCGCTTGTATTAGGGTAGTACGAACCAGTTTGAATTCAGAGATTCCCTTTCCTAGACTAGTTTACACCCAAGGCTATAGAGACCATTCTCTCCTGCAATTTTACCGATTTTAAGGAAAGAAGAGGGGGATTCATATGTTTTCTAAGATTAATAAATCGCAAGTAAATATAATGAATACGGAATGAATTCGAGCACAGTTCTCCGATTCCTCAACCCGATCCACTAACCATTGCACCATAATGTCTCCAGTATGGAATCGTTAGGTATTATTTGATCGAAAATCCACTAACACTGCCGTAAGAAATTTATGAAATATTTCTATGAAAACATTTTTTCAGGAAAATAAATTTCTACGTTTGCTACACTTTCCAGTATTGATGGGCGTTTCTGTTTTAATCATTTCTTCAAAGTTAGGTAAATTCAAAAAAATGACAACGTTTATACTGATTATGCTTATTAATTACTAGCAGCATGGTCCGGCGTTGCCCGGGCTTGATTCAAAAATCGTACGACTCATACAGCAATCGCTATCAGTTGACTTAAATATTTTTGCCCTTCCTTGCCTTTAAAGGAGTGCCCTTTGCCGTGTTGATGTTGCTACATGTCTTACTTCTTGCCTATCTCACACTGCGAATTTTTTCTAAGCTCTATACTAAACATTAAATCTGTTACGAAAAAAGAACTAAAAAAAAATGAACACAAAACGATCAGCTTTTAAAAAAGGACTCGTAAGTGGACAAACCGAATGAAAAAAGAATGTTAGCAACAAATACTTTTTCACACCCAACCCAGTTCTGCGGAATCAGAATCAACAGAGTTGAGTTAAGCAAGCGAATGAGCCAATTAGAGTAAAGTGCCATGCACATTTCAAATTTTCCCGCTTGTGACGAATGCATCTATCGATATTTTTTTGCATGCTAGCATGCTAGTTAACATTCGTGTCAGTCAGCTGTTGGCTCTCACGCTGGCCAATAGAATCTTCCTGCCCATTCGTGTCAGCCAGCTATAAATTCTCAATCTGGCAAGTACAAAATGGCCGCAAACTACATGAAAAGTGTTGTAGAAGCATGAAAAATCGATTATTTCCGCTATCGATGGGTGTTGGGAAATGCAAAGTCGGTCTTGGTCTTCCCGATAACTTGGAGCATGTGCATGCAAATTATGGTGCATATACGTCGAAAATTGCAGATGTGCATTACACACACACACACACACACACACACACACACACACACACACACACACATCCTGCCTTTTATAGACAGAGAGATGTTACCAACAATACAATTATATAGTAGAATAACCAAAAACTACATTTTATACCAAATGACCAACAATACATTTTATCGGTGGTTGAAGGCATAAAATTACGTTCAAAATTTATTTATTAGAAGTCATAACATTGTGTTTGAAATATTTAGATTTCGGCATTAATTAATCCGTAGACGTTTACATATCACTAAAGAGGGGCAGTCAACACGAAATAATTCTTTTATGATATTAATCCATATATTATCCGACAATTTCTTAAAGATATCAAGCATTATTCCAAAATACAACTTCAACAAAACTACAGATTAAACACACGTATCTCCGTCTGTATTTATTATATCCACGCAAACATGTAGATGCATAAAATTTTAGTATTATCTACCATGTATTCAGTTGTGAAAGCATACTAACACATATTTTTTATTACTTCCTATCTCCTGAAAAAAATTATAATGTGGCATCGAATATCCCAAAAGGAGACGATACGCCGTTCAATAAACAAATCAGAAAAAGATTTACCTTCGGAGAATTTTCCACGTCTTTGTTCTTTTAACCCAACTGTTAGAACGTTGTGACATCCAGAATTTCTCAGATCTATTTCGTTCTTTGTAACACACAGGCATTCTATAATGTATGGAGGTATACTTTTCTCCTTATACTGCCATGTTTAATATGTGTATATATATGATACTTCCTATTCTACCCAGCTCTTGATCTCCCTCTTTCAAATTAGTCTAAGTATACACATATTTACACTGACACCGTTTACATGAAGTGACGCTTTAATGCACTTAGCTTCTTTCCCGTATAGATAATACGTATAACTTATATATCTAATAATGTGTAAAAAAATTATGAATCCAACTCTTCCTACATCTACTGATAAATTAGTAAGGCTTGTTTCATTATACAATTAATATATATAACAAAAAAAGAAATAACTCTTATAATCTAAAATATTTTCGGGCTTTAAAAAAAGCAGCAAAGGATTGATTAGCCGTAGAAAACCAATTGATCAAACAATCATGTCAACTTCAGGCAACATTATTATGTCTCGACACGTCACGCAAATGGTGGTATTTTTCATGCCTGATTCAGTATCCACACAAAGCCAACAGCTTCCGTCAAACGTATCAAATAAAATGGTTTCTTGCAAAAGTCATATCGGCGGGAATTTTTAAAAATAAATCTACTTTTTCAAATAAAATTTCCTGTCAGCCATTTTTATATAATTTTGATAAACGTATGAAATACCGCAGGGAAAATCATAACGTCGTCCCGGTAAAAAAAAAAAAAAAAAAACAAAAGAAAAATAAAAAAAACCTCAGCACCGTAGGTAAAATTGAAAGAAATAATTTGATTCTGGCAACCTTTTTATGTGATACTTACCTGTATATTTCTTCTGTAACTTTCCCATTTAATTATACAATGTAATCGCTCTAAATAAAGCATTATGTTCTCTGTTCTTTTTCTTTACAATTTTTGTGTCATATCCTTTCACAATATGGTGGTCAGAATTCACACAGATGTCTATAGTTTATTTATTTATTTATTTGAAAATCCACGCAATACTTTGGAAAGTTAGTGAAGCATTTTCATATTGTCTTCTTAGGCGTTCACAGTTTCCCTTCTCTTAGATTAGCTTCCAGCAAAGGTTTGAAGAAACATGTCTACACTTATATTTAAGAGACGTCTTCCTACGATTTCCAAGGGCAATTATCCGAAAGCGTATCCAATAATGTAGCCGGGATAAATCATCCTTCTTCTTAAAACTTTCATAAATATTGCAATATTTTCTCTTTTCTTTAACATTTTTGTTTCTTTAAAATGTAACAGAGATATTTAGATAAAATGTCTATTACCTGTTATACATTAAACTGAAAGTAATGCAGTTTGGCCTTTATGTATCAGCCGATGAGTTTAAAAAACTTTGAATTAACAGTTGTATATTTACGTCGAATAACAAGTCTCCATCAATTAATACAAATTAGTCTGTTCTAGAAATGTTTTATAGATATATTTTTTCTAATATCAATAGATACAATCATATTTCTCACAACGCCATGTTATTTTACGTTTCAAATTTTTAAATCATGTTTACATATATTGCAGCTGTCAGACATTAATTCTATAAAATCAAATGTATTGATAATTAAATCAATTAAGAGGTTATAAATATAGGATAGGCTCAACTGGAAAAGAAAAGAAAGCGTTCTAAATTTTTTTGTTTTAAATCTGATCGAGAATAATTTTTGAGACAAAATAATAACTATTTTCAAAACCAGTATAGAAAGAAGGAAAATACAAGCATCAGTATATAGTTGCTTGGAACTCATTTAATGCTTGAAGAGAGATTCAATTAGAGAATCTATTTTTCATTAAATTAATTTATAAATATCGTGAAGTATATTTACTTATATTTCTGTGCACTTTACTTAACATTTGTTAGGTTGTACTTGGGTCCTATATTCCAATGTTAGGTTAGGTTATGCTATGTTACATACACACACACGCATATATATATATATATATATATATATATATATATATATATATATATAATAGAAAAACAGACCACTCTAAGGTACCATTATAATAATTTATTTCACCATAGCCCTTTTAAAGGACACCGGGTCATCAGATAGCACTTCCAAAAATGAAATGAAACGAAAATGAAATAAAATCGATGGGTAGTGTAAGTTTTTGTAATTTAACAGAGAGTGTAAAAGGAGTAGTTAAAGAGACATGGTAGAGTATAGGGAGGGATTAATTTCATATCTCTCTCAAGCCTATTTGTATTGGGGGAGGAGGAGTGATCAGACCTTGACCTGTTTAGACGGTTAATTTAACGGAAGTGATATAATGAAATGACAGCGGAGAAGGGAGAAAAGAAAAAAGAGTGGAGTGAATGTAAAACAAAAGCAAGGAACGTTTCTGATCATAATTCATATGACCAATGAATGTCGATGAATGTTTTTTTCTTTTCTTTTCTCACCGGGAAGGAAGAAGAGAAAAAAAAATGGAGAAGGAAAAAGAAAATCAAGAAACGGTGCTGATGATAATTCCAATTACCAACCAATGAGCATAATTTTTTTTTCATTTTTTTTAGTGAAGTACCGATTAGAAATTCTTACCTGCTATGTCAAGCAGTTTTCGTTGAGAGATGATGTCTTTCCGCGTGTTGGAACCTAAAGGGTAAATAGGCCCATTCAGTTTTTTCTCTCTGTGTCTTTTAGAGGACACTGTGTGTCTGAGCATATATTAGATACACGTGTGAAACTCTTGGTAGAATATATAAAAAGTTCCAACTGCAAGAGACTTGCCGGAATCAAGGTATGTCTAACTGAATATGTAAAGAAGGCAAACAAGACCGATATATATATATATATATATATATATATATATATATATATATATATATATATATATATGTGTGTGTGTGTGTGTGTGTGTGTGTGTGTGTTAAACTAAATATTACAATAGAAAATATCATTTGTGTGTGTGTAAACATTGGTGTCTGTTCTATGGTGTATGTTGGTATAATTTTCATGGCGTCGACCACATATGGGAAGACGCGGATCTTCTAAGAGAGATTATGTTGTAGTCGCTGAAATGAAGAAATGAAAAAGAGAACGAGGCGAGAAATCATCCAATATTCATAGTATAGGTAGAGTGACCCCTAGTGGCAATTAGGGAATTAAGGAGAAGCTAACTCCGACAGTCTCTTCTTGATTGAGAGTAAGTGACGTAGGGCATTTCTTAATGGACGCTTGATATTTCAGGATCAGCAGTGGCAATTTATATTATATGTCCGTTGTTGTGTGCTTGGTGGATGTTTGCTTCAGGATAGCGAAGCGTCTTTCATACCAGTATCGTCGACATTTTTGGATACCTTAGATGTTATATGTTCCCTTTTTTATACAACAGTTTCAAGAATGTGACTTTTTGATGAGATATTTTATTCTTATTCTTTTATACTTTTTTGTTTGAATTTAAATTTTGTTCTTTCTATTCAATACTTTTTTTTTCAGTTTCCGTCACCAATTTCCATTTTTATTTTATTTTCTTTACAAAGTTTAATTAAACCTCTGCCCAATGTTTTATTTCATTCTTAGTTTATTTTCCACCGACTTTTGTATTAAGATTATATAACCTTTGTTTTAATTTTAAAGATTGTAATTTTTTTATCGTGAATATTTTCTTCATACTCCCGCCCTTAACTTATATTTTTTTCTCGGGTTAGTTTGATTTCATTTTTATCCTTGTCTTTGATAAATGTTTATATCGTTTTTTTTAACCATTTTTGGTAACTGTTAGTATAATTTGATCTAACTTGACGACTATTTCATTTTTTATTTTTTTGCAGGTCAAACTAGTTTCTTTTTTGCATTATAATTTCTTACGTTTTTGTGTTTCGTTTAAATACTTACGGGTAACTCTTGGAAAATCATTATATAAGTATATTTGATTATTAATTTAAATTTGCTGGTCAAACAATATTTTTTAAATTTTATAGTTTGGTTTTATACTTTGTTTTCCTATTTGTTTTCTGTTAATCCTTCATATCTATTGTTTCTTTTTCTTCCTACAATCCTCCCCTCACTGATAATTCAATCCAAGAAAGAAAAGAGATTACACTCTTGCTAGCCTGAGTGTTAAATTTTTCAATATGGTCGCGAGAAGTCGTTCGGTTCGTAAAAATCTTTTGAATCAACCAAATCATCGACCACACCGATAAAGACGATGCAGTGTAATACCCTACACGTAAAGAAACCATAAAATATATGGTGGGCGATAATGTTTAAAAATCAAAAAGCGAGAAAAAATTTAATAATGAAACAACGGAGGTCAAGAGTGGTAATCACGACGAAACGAAGGATAATGTTGAGTTTGGGGAGTCACCC
Source organism: Acanthosepion pharaonis (assembly GCA_903632075.3). NCBI lineage: Eukaryota > Metazoa > Mollusca > Cephalopoda > Sepiida > Sepiidae > Acanthosepion > Acanthosepion pharaonis. The sequence continues at coordinate 628,014 of CAHIKZ030000299.1, forward strand.
TATTGCTGGAAGTCCCCACCTACATGTATCATCAATATTGCGAAGTCTTTGTAGCGGATCAAAAGTTGCGCTCACATTCTAAAAGAAGGTGAGCACATGATAGACCCCAAGGGCTAAAGAATATCAGGAAAAGAGTAATGTCAGTCTTCGTGGTAGATACGGGTTCGCGCAAAAATTGTGTCTCCACGAATTATACAGTGATAAAATTATTGGACTCCCTGAGGGTTAAGCCAGTAATGATAGTGAAGTGTTCAAGCTATTTCATGGAGGATGTATTGCTACCCATGCGTGAAGAAACTCAAGAAATTACCAGTCGAGATCTCATCACAAAAGATCTTATCATAAGTTTTTAATATTCAGGAATGCGTAGGACATAAAAACGATATTCGAGGTCCCAAGCCATGTAATTGGGGAGCATCTATCGGCTTTCTCATCCCAGTAGAGCAATGTAATGTGTGAGACCTACGTAAAGGAAACAAACTTTCCTGGCGAGAAGAAGAAATGATTTACTTGTTAAGTTAAGCAGTTTTCGTTGAGAGTGCATGTATTTCCTCGTTTTGTGGGCAAGAGGGAAAAGACAAGCTCTAATTTTGTTCTCGTTTTGTATCGACTACACTGAGGAGGAATTGACGAAGGTTATTTCTGATTGATCTCTTGCCATTTAAAGATCAGCAGTTGCAGTTATTTATATATCCATTGTTGTGTACTTAGGGGATATTTGTTTCTAGATCGCCTACCGGAATAGGTATTTTTTCGGTAGTGTCGCTTGGATGGGCAGGTTTTTTGCTGAAAAACCCAAAAATTGCAAGACCCCAACTCATAATATCATTGATGAGGCGATCCTACGTTCATGTTTGAGCGTATTCATGAGAATATATATATATATATATATATATATATATATATATATATATATATATATATATAATTACATGAATCATTCATACAAAAATAAATATAGAGGTTAATGATTTAAATGGGGAGAATACATCTTCGCAGACAATTTCAATAAGATACACTAACTCCGAACATGTATATGAATGATATGATCCCTGTTTATAAATTCCACTTTCATAAGGTATTTTTTAGTTTTTACAAGCTTTAGTCTGATCCTACCGATATCCTCAGTTATGGAAATAGATTTGTTCTTGTTTTTTACTTCTCGGTAATAAGAGGACAACGAAAATATAGATGTAATCCGAAAAAATGCTATGAGAAATGTGTTATTGTTTTGGAATTTATAAACAGGGATCATATCATTCATATACAGGTTCGGGGTTAGTGTATCGTATTGAAATTGTTTGGGAAGATGTATTCTCGCCATAATAATCATTAACCTCTATATTTGTTTTTTGTATGAATGATTCATGTAATTATACATTAAAATGCACCTATAATCGAAAGAATATATATATATATATATATATATATATATATATATATATATATATATATATATATATATATATATATATATATATATATGTACATTAACGCATGTTTCATTAAATAATAAAGACAAGATTTTTCTATGTTAAGCAAATTCCGTAAAATGAATAGACAAATAAATATTATTTAATTAGACATGCATTAATTAAAAAATGCTGCCTAAATATGCACAATATATATATATATATATATATATATATATATATATATTAAACATGCGCATATGACCATGTCTCCGTTTTTCATCTTTACTCCTTGAGATCGTAGCCCAATATATCATACACTTTTGGACAAAGACCATCTCCGTTGGAAATTAAAACATTTCGAATCGGCAGAATCAGGATCCAGAATCCTGAAATTTGGATTCACGGTTTTCATTACTTCGATTATTTTCGGATTGCGCCATTCTACTTATAAAAACAGCTAAAGTCACAGAACTGCCTAACTTTCAATAACTCAGGTACAAATGAAAAAAAAAATTCTGTTCTTAAACTAGAATGTTTCGAAATAAAATTATCATCTTTACCTCTAGAGGCGGCAGCCCAATATATATTCATTTTGGGGGCAGCTTGAGGTGGTATAATGGTTAGCAAGCTCGTCTTGCTAGCACAATTATGACTGAGTAGTGAGTTCGATCCTAACTGGGTGCCCCATAATTTCGGCCTCGTGCCACATCTGAGCTACGCTTGGTAAATCATTAGGGCACCTCAACGTGGTGTAATTGTTAGAAAGCTTGTTTTACTAGATCAATTACGACTGAGTAGGGAGATCGATCCTCGCTGGGTGCCGCATACTTTCGGCCTTGTGCTACATCTAATCCGGGCTTAGAAAATCGTTATATATTCATTTTGGAATCATTCGGTCTCCATGATCAAATTAAAAACATCCCGGTCCAGATCCGGACAAGGAAGTCTGATATTTTGGATTCACAAATTTTCATTACTGATATTGTTTTCGTCGAGATTTTTACGTGATTTTTTTGCGACGAATTTTAGTGTAAGAAAACAATTTTTATAACCTGGAAATACATTAGTTAATAATCAAAATTAAATCCAAATTTCAGCGAAACTCAACAAGGAAATAAAAATTATTGTTTCGACGGAAATTAAGGACATCTGAACATAAAATTTCCATGCAATTACGTACCGGCAAAAGACATGTCTTTGATATTTCAACAGGCAACCTTAAATATTAAGACAATTCTTAAATGCATTGGTCAATTATGAGTTCATCTATAGCTTGTTTTTATCTATTGCATTTACTCCTCCCTACCTAATGTGACGAAGGCCCAGTTAAGGACTCACCACAGGATCTACTTTAAATACCCTCCTATAGTGTGGCTTTGAAGCCAATATCTATCTATCTATCTATATATATATATATATATATATATATATATATATATATATATATATATATATATATAATGTTGAGAGAGAGAGAGAGAAAAATTGATTGAGAGAGACAAAGAAAATGATAAACAGCTCCAAAAAGTGTCTACATAAGATTGCACACTGGAAAAAAGAATGGTCAATGCCATAGAAAATAGCAGCGCTTCAACATACATATCAAAATCTAGGTGTGCAGTGATTGTCCACGACTTCCATTTTCATGCCCTTTCACAAAATCCTCAGGCGGTCTATAGCTGTAGTTCGTTAAATAGGAAAACTTATAGAACCAGCCGATCTAAGAAGGTGAGCCAACTAAACAAGCCAGTGAGATGCTAACCTATCCATCCTAGATCGAACTAACTGACCCTAGCACAGACATAAATAAATAATAAATAAATAAAAAATGTATAAATAGTGAAGAAGTTCCAGCAGAAAAAAATTGCCTGTGCAGCAAAAAATTGCTCAATGACAAAGTGAACATTAGCACCTCGGAGGTTTGACTTTAAAGCCAGATTAATCCGCGTAATGGCTCTCGTGGCTCAAAATGAACTCAGGTAATTTGCATTTAATTTGTGAAATACGAGAAACTTTAGCTTAGATATTGCTTGTCCTTACATTTGCATTACGAAAATTTACATAGGGACATAATTTATAAGCGTGTATATCACCTTTAAAACAGATATATATATATATATATATATATATATATATATATATATATATATAATCATCTGTATATAAAGAGATGCGTGCCTGTTTATTCATGAAAATTTATGTGTAGAGATGGGTAAACATAGTCGTTTACGTGAACATTTGTAAATATGGTTCACTCGGCGAAAGCAGTGAAAACCGTTCATGAAGTTCTTTTCAGACATAATAATTAATTTTCCATATTCGGAGTAAACCAGACAACGCTTATCGTTACAGACAGAAGTTGTTCCTAGCAATTCAACCGAAAAAAAACTGAGTTACTTGTTAAATATAATTCGATTTGTTTGTCCTCTTTCATACATATGCGTATCTGCATGTATTAATTGTATTTCTTGACTTTTATTTTCTTCAATATCGCTATTCGTAAGGTTTTTCCTCGTTTTTCAAGTACGTATATATGTTTTCTTTTCGATTTTGACAAACACGCAGACAGTAAAAAAAGAAAGACTAGGTACATGATCTGGGATATGAGCATCGGGATTTCAATATATTTAACATTAAAAACAGCGAAAAAACAACAAATCTTTGAAATGGAACAGAAATTTTATTTTCTGTATGAAAAGTAGAAGCACAACGTCTAATTAAATATCATTTCCACGTTCTCTCATTATCTACTCAGACGGTTATCCTCATTTTCATTGCCATATTCACAACGTTTCGGCTGTTGTAAGCACCGGCCTTTGTCAGATGATTGGCATTTCGAACCGAACCCTTTATTTAGTCTGCCAGGGTAGTTTGTTCAAGTTCCACATGCCATGCCTATTCGGGATGTCTCACTTATTTCCCTTTAAATAAACACTCTAACGGTATCCTGTTATTGAACTCATAACTCTTTTGGTCAAGTCACTGGATCTAACCAACATCTTTATCCAGTGAGCCATGTATCCTTAGGACTGATGTGCAGGTAAAGGCTATCGTCGGTTGACAAAGCATTTCAATTAAAATAATATTACAGGAAAATAGGTTTCCGAAGTTCACTAACTGTTATTGCCCATTCCAATGATGGCGGCTTCACCATAAACTTTCGTTTGGTATAATATGGAACACCAACATGTTTATCATGTTTGTATTTACACTCCATATTACATATGTTAATAATTTTACTTATTGCTATTTTGAAATTCCTCATGCCATACTGTTTCTCTTGTTTGTTTTAATTCCTTGTTTGCGTTTATTCAAATGTCCCTTAAATAAATGTGGTCATGATGAGACCGGACCTATAAATAATTACATCGGTTACACAACCACATGCTTATCAAGACGTCTTACGTTACACCTATCTGACCATAGCTCCATTAGAACACATTTAAACACACACACAAATTTAACAGACTCCATTACGAACATACTAGTAGAAAACACAACTATATTAACTGAATCCACCTGCAAAAAAAAAAAGATTAAAAATAATGGAAACTTTAATAATAAAAAAGAAAAAGCCAACTCTTAAAAATATTAACTACGAACAAAGCCCTCAATGTGCTAACCGTATTTAGAAATTAAAAACTTCCCTACCACATACAAAGACATACACAGAATACACTCAATTAAGCTGAAAAATCGAATCATCCTTGATCATGGCTAAATGTATAGCCGAAAGCGCCCGGAAATATAGAACATTTTGACAGTTCTTAAAGACTGTTTGTCCAGAAGAGAAAGCTCTTGTTAGAACACAAGAAAAAAATAAATAAAAAGCTTAACCGTAGTACCTTATATGTCGTCTTTAATGAAAGATGCAGAAAGTAAGGATTGCTGCCTATATATACAACTATATATATATATATATATATATATATATATATATATATATATATATGAGGAATTTATGTATATATTTTCAATCTGACATACTTATTGCTTCATACACTATTATAGTTGATATTTCTTAATTGAAAAAGGAGTCCAGCTTTTATTTCCTGTACAGTTAAAATAGGGCGTAACACCCACATTTTAATAATTTAAAATGGAGCGTTTATTTCAAATAAGAAGTGTTTCCAATTATAAGTTTTAAATATAGTGCGGATGTTTGAAGCTACCCCGAAATTTAGCATGGAATTAACTTGACAGAAGAGTGAAAAAAAAAGAAAAAAAAAATCTCTTAGATTCATAGAAAGAAGAATCGAATCAATTCTAAAAATTATAGTGTTAGTAAATTTTTTGCAACAAATGCCAAAAATTTGTGCTGCATTTTACAATGCTAAAGGATAATATTTTACAGAAAGCAAACTTTAATCGCAAAATGCTTTCTTTTTGTCATAACAAAATTTCTAGTAAAATAAAATATTTCTTTTTTTTAAACATATAGTAATTTTCTATTATTTGACCTAGAATCAACTGTACTGAGGCGAATTTAAATAATTACCGTATTTATAATTTTTAGTATAATCTACCGCATATTTTGTGCTATTACTAATAAAAGAGAATTTAATCAAAATAACTGGGCTAATATTTAAATGAAGAATAAATATAAACGTCGACGTTCGGTATAAGTGAATTTCCGGTGAGTAGGATTCAATTTGTAAGTAATCAGTGCTACATGCATGAGTTGTACGGAAGGTCAAGTAATATCTCTTCAACTTAAATTATATATTATATTAATAATATAGGCATTTAAGGACTCTCGCATGATCATGTGTGACATCACAAACTGCGAAGCGATTTTCGCTTCCGCGTCACGTATAAACGAGGTATTCGTTGATTTGAATTTTTTCATGCAACAAAAACAGACTATCATTATTGTTTCGTCCGTGTATTGGTTGATATATTGAAACTGAATTGTCATCTCTGATAATGGCTTATGTAAGCCGAAAGCTTAGATTGCATTTAAACATATAACAATATGGGGATTTCCTTTCGTCTTTTAATGACAATGTTATTAAGCTTATTAAACAATATGAAAGGAACATACTTAAAATAAATACACAAGAATTGTCTATATTATTTAATGAAACATGCATCAATGAAAATTGCTGCTTAAATATACAATATATATATATATATATATATATATATATATATATATATATATATATATATATAATGAATGAGCGAAATCGCCCAGTGAAAATCATAGAAATATAGGAATAAGTGAAAATCTCAAGAGTGAAACAAGTTTAACCGTACGAACACGACCGAAAAATTTGAAAGTTTGATATTTTTAAATAAAAGCGAAAACCAATACGGCCGTGTTTGTTTGGCAAATATTATATGAAAGGAATACCCGCAGGAATGCTAAAAGATGCAAATGTTTTTGACATTATCACGAAAGGAATGTTATCGTGAAAGAAACCCCTGAAGGAAAGATTCGGTGCGAAGTTGAAGGATAAATATGTAGCAGACATGATAACTTAGAAATTCTGAAAGCATCATACGAAGATCTTTGGAAAAAAATTGTGTATGTGCAAGCGTGTATGTGTTTATCTATCTATCTATCCCTTTTTGTCTCTCTCTCTATATATATATATATATATATATATATATATATATATATATATATATATATATATATATATATATATATATATATATATATATATATATATATATATATATATATATATATAAGCCGGTCGTCTTTAATCCGGCAACACATACTTGGTCAATTATCATGGTCTGGCAATAATTTAATCAGCCGCGATTTGTTGATTCAGTCGAATGGCACACGCTGTTTCCAAATTTACGCAGCAGACGACAGTTTAGCGTGAGCATGGTAAGTAAAAGTGGAATGTTGTACAGCTACACGAAATTCAAAAAAAAAAATTATCATCACATGCCTTAATAAATTTGAATGAAGAAACGAATCGGCAAAATTTGGTGCTGCGTTCCTATTGTCTATTTTATTCATACGTTTTTCTACAGATATATTCCTAGAACTTTCAAATATTGACGACATATAAAAGTAAAGACAACATACGTATTCTAAAAGCAAATCGAAAAAAAAAAGTAAAAATATCCAAAAGAAACTTTGCTGATGCGTCTTTTAACAGACACACTGATATATATATATATATATATATATATATATATATATATATATATATATATGTGTGTGTGTGTGTGTGTGTGTGTGTGTGTGTTGAGTTATCTTTGTTAAATGATACTCTGCCAGTCTGGATCGTCCATAGCCTAATTAAGAAGTGCATCTTTTGGACATAATCGAAACTAGAGTCTTTTCCTTAAAAGACTTCTTGCCATTTGGACTATTGCAAGATAAGTACACGTAACTTAGTGACATTAGCGTGTGTATATGTGATAATATTTAGTTTCATACCACTCATGAATACAAAACAGTTTAATCCATTAAAACATGATGTTCTTTATTTTATATTATTTTTGGGGGATTATAAATTTCATTTAATGGACGCGTGTGATTTTCTCGGGCGGTAGACAACAATTGCCGTGTTTGGCGAGTGTAGTAATCTCTACACACAAACGATACAGACCTGAGATTGTTTGGAAGAAAAACAAAATTTAATGAGTAATATGGAATTTCAGGAGACTATCGAAATTTGAATTGGGATAAAATGTCAAATGTGTTCGAATATCTAAAAATCTAAATTCTTGTAGTAGGTGTAACAAATTAGATAAATGGCGCCGAATAAAGAATATTATATGCTGGTGGAGGTAAAAATGAAAGAGGTACACAACAAATATTAGATAAATATGTGCCAAAATATGTTTGATTATACTTCCAAATGTCAGCTGAAACTGAAATAGAATTGTATCAGCATGCCTGGTATTAGAGCATATAATATTAGTCGGTACCTACTCGCATCCGAGCATTGGAATCATCATTGTCTCTCTTTCTTCCATTTCGCTCCTCTGGTGGCGGTGACGGCTTTGAAGGCACAGTTTACACCTGATGAATAATCAAATGAAATTTGACTATGTCATTATTGTGTATTTGATTTTTATAGATAACTCTTCGCGATGGAGAAGCCCATGCCCTTGTTCAGGGGCGCCTTCTTCGCGGTTGGCTCAAAGGAGGTGGGATCTGGAGAATCTGGTTGTAATATAGACACTACAGATAAAAAGAAAATGCTTATACATATTGAACAAAATGAATTCAATTTTGCAGAGCCAAAGATTCTGAAACCCCGGTTTCATGTAAACATAAAACATTTTGGATATAGAAAAATAAGATAGAAGGGAGAGAAAATAAAGCCAATAAACTTTCTAACAGGCAATGTAACTTTCAGATATACATTTGTAAATTGTCAAATATATAAAAATACTGACTATGGAAGCGACACTTTCCTAGTTTTCTACGAAATCTAGCTAAAAACAAGGAAATTAAAGAAATCCGAAGAGGGCAAAAACAGTGCAATTAAACGATGTCTAGGACAAAATGATATGCAAACAGAATTATTCTGATAATGCTACGAATAAATATAAGAGTGTAGAATTAGAGTGCTATTTAAAGAAATAAATAACTTTAATGGAAGCCCGAACTCCATCATTGTACGTGTCCATGCAAATGACAGAAAATATTGGATATCGAGTCATTCGAATGAATATATATATATATATATATATATATATATATATATATATATATATATATATATATATATATATATATATATATATATATATATATATATATATATGTGTGTGTGTGTGTGAAAAGTGTATATAAATATAAATAAATATATATATGTATAATTATTTTTATATATTATAAAAAAGCGCTCAATATCCGAGATAAGCGACGAAGTTTCCCCCAGCACTTCCACAATAACACTAATACACGCAATCTACATAAACCCAACTTTAAAAAAAAAAAAAATAATCAGTTAAAGGAGAAACCCAAGGTCACAAACTCACATCTATCAAGCATATATATATATATATATATATATATATATATATATATATATATATATATATATATATATATATAATGTCATAACTATAAAAAAATCTATGCAGACATAACATGAATGGCTCAACGAGGATTTTACGAAATAGAAAGAAATGGCGTCACATATACGTAATGGCATGGACCCAATGATAAAATAATACAGATTATATGATCCTCGACAAGATGCCTTATAGAAAAAGAACAACAACTTCAACGATCGATCAAATACTTTGAAGAACTTCCACGAATCAGAGGAAGATATCAACAATGCATGAAATAATACAATGTAATATCAACAATGCATGAAATAATACAAGGTCATGTAATAATGAAATCTGAGCTAAGATCAGTATTATCAAGGCTATGCAGAAACTAAGATGTCATCAAAGACGAGAGTATCAAAGAAATGCTGCTAATCTCATATACATTAAGTGTTGTGGATTCTGAGATGAAATTCTGTCTCCAATGTATGACAAATGCAGGAATTAAATGTAAGAAATTAAATGTATTTACACAATAATACATAGGGTAATACTGTTAGTAAATCCAGGAACACGGTTAGTAGCAATAACATATAGATATATACAGTCTCGAAGTAGGACTTCCTTAGAGTCTACGTGCTTGTAACTGACTACTTCAAGCAGTTACCTCACACTATTACTCTACCTCCAACTCACTCACAATCTCAGTCTTCTTACTATCTCTACTCTACTCACTCCCTATTCTGATTGACTCTGGGCATTTAAAGGCAGCAGTCCAAGTAACACTTTGGTCGAGTCCACTTATATGGAAAAGGGGAGGACCCCATAAGATTAAGGATGCACAATATTCTTCTTCAGGGCGTTGGCGGTTATAGTCTTTCACAATTTCCTCTTCTTTTTAGTTCTTAATATTGCCGTTTTGATATCTCTCCTAATTAATACTCAGCTATCCATTTACTCAAGATTTGATACGTAGGTTATGCCTTTTTTCCTCTGTCGCTTTTAACTTCAAGTATCTAGCCTATGAGTATCAGAATTTCCAAACCTACTTTCCTCATTATTATCTATTATCCTCTTCCCTATGTTAAGTATAAATTTCCTTTTCTCTTTATTTGTATCTAAAATCTCGTGATTGCTCACATATTCGGTACATGTATTTATCAGCAGCTTCACTAGTATCATTTTTCTGTTGCTTTTCCTTATCTGAAGAGATTGTCTAACATTCATTGACATATAGGATGACCGATATTTCAGAGCAGTTCAATACTTTTATTTGTTTCAAAAGAACTTTTCTTTCTGTTTCATAATACCTTTTTCATAATTTTATGTCATCTTTCGTTATCTGAACTCGCCTTCGGATTTCAGTGTCGTGCTTTCTGTCGTTTGTTTAAACTCTTCCCAGATATTGAAAAAATTGTAATTGTTTGATTTTAGCGTCTTCAATTTGTAATTTATATGTCAGGTTGTTCTTTTTTATTTTTAAAAAATATGACTTAAAATTCTACAATATGAATGAAATATTAAACGAATTACACGACTGTTATATACCGTATCTAAAAACACTGATAGGTATATCCCAATCTGCAGAAGTTGGACAATATTTTAAGAGTGGGGAATATGTTGTCTAAGTAGTCCACCACTGGCAGTGGTTTACTTACATCAAGCCGCTCGCGAGTAGTGTAATAATTGTTGTTATAAAGATTATCATTTTCATTTCCAACCTCCGTTTTGGCTATTCCTCATTTAGTAACATTTTGTAGGTAACAACGACACGAGCGTTGTGTGGTAAGGTCTAGTAAGATTTTCTCTCCATAGCAATGGTAGAGAAGCCATGTGTAAATCTTCACTCAGTTTAATGTCCGCATCATCCTGGTCTATAAGAAAGGAATTATGTTTAACTGCTTTTCTCGAAAACTGTTCCCTATGTTCGACACTACGTGGAATAATACCCATTAATTCTGCAAGGAATTAACATGTTTCAAGCCTACATAACTTTCTCCGACACAGAGAGAATTCACCAAATTGCTGAAAATAATTTACCTGTCCGTTAGCATCAGTGTGTGTGTGAGAGTGAAATTAAACACGGAAGGAATATTAAAAGGGAATAGGAGCAGAGGAAAACAGCTAACAACCTTCATAATGAACTTCTGTAAATCATAATTATTATAAAGCCCAGGTTGTGTGTGTGTATGTGCGTGTCTGTTCGTTTATATATTGGATCGGATTTCCTACACTTTCCAACCGATTTCAACAAAGCTTCACAGGACTACGCAAAATTACCTTCAGGTGGTTCTGACAGCGCCCAAAATTGCAAAAACACAATTGTTTTTGCGTGAAATCAATTTGAAAACACGATTAAGAGGCATAGTTGTCGCGAGAATGAAAGGGGGACAACTCATATCTTGTTGTACTTATTATAAAACCCAGGTTGTGTGTGTGTGTGTGTGTGTGTGTGTGTGTGTGTGTGTGTGTGTGTGTGTGTTCGTTTATATATGGGATCGGTTTTCCTACATTTTTCAACCGATTTCAACAAAACTTCACTTTGTTTTTGGCAGGTATTTTTTCTTATTGTCTTGCACACTTTTTTCTTTATTTTACATTCAGAATGCTTTAAAAGACAATTGTTTATAATAAAATTCTATTCAATCGGTAGACTCATAACGATTGAAAACAATGTTTTTTGTTTGAGTTTGGGTTTGACCAATTCGTAAAAAAACAAAAAAAAAACTAATTAAGACATGCGTGTCCGTCAACCTTAAACAATAATCTTTGTCAATTTTATTTTTCAGTCTTTATGATGGTCGATCGATACTTGATCTATCTCTTACTGTTACATCCCCGGACAACACCGGGCTCTACTGCTAGTGATTAATAAAAAAAAAGTGATTGCAAAAAAGACAACAAATATTATGAGCTGCAAACTGTAGGATGTTGTGTAAAGTCATGATCGCGCTGGTCTTGCAGAAACACAGCACATAAAAATATGCGACCTAACTCATAATTACGCCACTGTTTTTAAACAATTCCATTGGATCGGATTATGGCAGTGGATTTCAAGAAACTCGTTAATGAACAACAGCTTCGAATAGCGACTACAGATCTCTACATGCTTCTCCCGCAGAAACTGATTCACTTGTCAAGCATAGCGAGATTTTCTCACGTTGATAAGAGTTGCAAGGCGATGATGCATGCCAGTGACGAATTGGAAATTCGTATCTTCCCCGTAACAACTTCGCTGCAGGCTAGCATTCGTCAAGTATTCAGAGTGATGTAGGAAAGCGTAATTTACCAAATGATTAACTACATCGCAATCTGCAATGAGGGAGGCCAGTCAGTTTCATCAAGGTGTAATTACAATGCATTAGGAGAAACGCAGATCAACAAAGTTATTTCCCTTTGTCTCCTTCTTATTCGTTAGCTATATTTTAACAGTCGGGCTACATCTGTAATTACGCAAGAAGCATTCGCTTCTATGGCCTCCTCCCTCAACAGCTTGATCTGGCCGAATAGTTACGAATTTGGTTGGCGATTTGCCTGAAAGTTTTGAAAGGCTAATGCGAACTCTTATGCATCACTGAACAGGCATTAACCTATTCATTGTTGCCAGGCGACCATTTAGCACGGAATTCGATTTCAACGGCTCAAGTAAAAGTAGAGATGCCGGTCTCTACAAATTGAATAACTAGCATTAGAATAGACTATTACGGAATAAGGCGTAAGAAAAAAATTCACACTAGTACATGTATTGTCATTTTATCAAGCTAATCAATAAATAAACTATACATGGTTGCATATATATATATATATATATATATATATATATATATATATATATATATATATATATATATATATATATATATATATATATATATATGGGAAGAGATTGTTATAATGTGTATGCATGTGCATGTTTATATGAATCTAACATTGAGATATTGATATCTCAACGTTTGTGCGACGGTCTATCTCTAGACAGAAAGAAAGAGATAGATAGATCGACATGAACAATCATCGACACACAGATATGATCAATGTTACTATATATATATATATATATATATATATATATATATATATATATATATATATATATATATATATATATATGATCGAAATAAAATATAAAATTTAATATTATATATATATATATATATATATTAAATAATAAAAATACCAACTCAACAACAAGGGGAAGCAACCTTTTTTTTTCCACCTATTTTTATTGTACATTTGAAAATGTCTTAATTTTCAATAGAATAGGTGGAAAAAAAATTTTGACGAGCGGGAGCGAAATATATATATATCCCCCCCTTGTTGTTGAGTTATTTTTTTTTTTATTATTTAATACTGTTTTAATATGTCTTTAATATTAAATGTTATACTTTTTATTTCGATCATTAAATTTTGTACCTACAAAAATATCTTTAAATATATATATATATATATATATATATATATATATATATATATATATATATATATATATATATATATATATTATGAAATGGATAATGTGCGACACAATTATTTTAAGAAATTTTTATCTTTGTTCATTTCAAAAACGTGTGACGTCATTTGTTTACATTTGATACGCGATGAGCAGATATGAATGTACGTGAGAGATTCATGGATGGTTGAAGTTTAAATAAAGTAAGTTTGACCATGCTAACCAAACGTGCGTCTCTGGCCAAATCGGTAAATCCACGTCAAGGTAAATGACAGTTCCGTATAGGATACAGGTTCGAATCCTGTCGGAGGACGAATATTTTCTGTGAAAGTTTCTCGGATATTCAGGCCGGTAAATGTTGTTTAATACTGTTTATTGTAAACAGAGCATAGGTTTAAATATTTGCATCTATAAAAAGAATGTATAAACATAAAAATATCTTAATATATATGTGTGTGTGTGAAAAGTGTCTGTATATATATATATATAATTATTTATATATTATATGCGCGGTACTTATTAGAAAGCGCTCAATATCAGAGATAGAGTTAACATATTAAAAAAAAAACAAGCAAATAACCAGCTTTAAAATAATAACAATTATTTTTTTTTTACTTAAAAACAAAAATTACAGCAATTTTCAACTATCATAATTTTACACAGATTACTTATTATAAAGATTTATACCAAAATAAATTAATATATATAACAAAATAAAATAAAAAACAAAAATCACTTTTTAGTTCAAGTTAACACCATCATAATTACATTCATTTTTGTTATCATTCTCTCACCACCATTACTAATCACTTCTACCAATTTAAAATAACTATTAGCTACTTATATTATCATTGTCTGCAATCCCTTACAACATTACTATCACTTCACATCTACTATTATCATATAAACCCGCTATAATTATTAACGTTATCTCCCCCACTTCCACAGCATATTAAATACTACCATAAAAAATAAGGAATACAGATTACAAACCGAAATTTCTGCCAGTTGCATATATACAGTCATCAAAAACAAGCAAATAACCAGCTTTAAAATAATAACAAATAAACCCATTTTTTAAAAATTAAAATAAAAATAATAGTAATTTTTACCTATCATGATTTTACCCAGACCCACAACACACGTATATACATACATGCGAGGAAATATTAGTTAGTGAAAAAATAGAAAAATGCTCTGATTGTTGACATGTATACATTTACGAGACATTCACGAGAAATTTTCGCTACACTTCCAATCTTTGAATTCCAACATACAATTGCCTTTGTATAAACACAACACCACCCATATACATACATATGTCAAATCCGAAACTGTCCACATATGTTTATATATGTATGAGTACCGACGGACGAGCAAGTGTGTATGTGTGTCTGCGTACCTCATCGGGTGTACAGACATGCATCTATGTTTGCGTTAGCACGATGACATCACGACGACGATTCCCCCCCCCACTCCCATAATAAGAGCAATACATGCAATCTACATGAACCCAACATTTTTAAAATATGAATCAGTTTATCTGACGACCGCAAAATCGTGAAACCCAGGGTCACAAACTCACAAAAACAATCCAATATATAAATATATATATATATATATATATATATATATATATATATATATATATATGTAGATAGAAAATTCTTAGATATATTGATAGGTATATTGATAGATATGATCAGTCATAGATATAATGATAGTTACATATGAACAATCATAGCCTGTTATATCAATAGATATATTGACAGATGAATTGATATATCTATACATACGAACAATCTTAGATATATTATTAGATATATAGATGTGGACAATTTAGATATATTGATAGATATATTATTAGATAGATGTGAAAAATCTTAGATGTATATATATATATATATATATATATATATATATATATATATATATATATATATATATATTGGTAGATAAATATGGACAATATATTTTTGTTTTTTTCGATATATTTACTGTTAGGAAATTAATTTATCGCAACTTGAATATGTTTCAATTTAATGAAAATTAAAAATAAAGTAAGAATTACTGGATTACTTTAGGTGAGCATATGTCAGATCAGTACGTGCAGACGATCGAGAAATATCGAGTATATCAACAGAACAGAGATCCCATATTAATACCCTGTATATTCCTCTGGATGTTAATAAAAGATTGCAATCTTGCATGCAGACGATACTACGATTATGCATATCGTCAACCGCTGCATCATTTTAGGACTCATATATATGTTGATAGAACACGGGAAGAGTTTTTATGAACAGGTTTTGTATAATATCCCATTCGTGCAAATAAGGAAGATTTCTGGCGAACAATTCGGCCGTAAATGTTGTCGGACATATATAAAAGCATGTCCATGACTATAAATTGCAATGAGATCCAAAAAGTTTGAACAATTTTCTGAACGTTCTTGTTGCAGCTCAAATTCCTCCGCACTGCGCCAACCCAAGATGAATGAATGGGAAATATTATGACAACACCTATCATGCTGTTATGTATTGTAGTCTTTGCGTCTCCGTTGAATTAACTACAGAAATATATTCTCACACGTCTACGTCGACTATCACTTGCAATGAAAGTAGAACCTGCTGGCATCAATGTAAAACCCTCAGAGAGCTATTTGGTCTCCCATGTGTAACTCCCGCGACAGCACAGTAGATGTGTAAGACATTTTTCTGGAAAGTTTGTTTTCTTCAAAACACCTCAGAATTTTATCTTTGATCACTAATATTTCACAATGATACCCATGTGAAATTTGTTATTCACAAGTACTCTGTCTCATCGGCGGCTAAAAAAGGCAAAACATCTTGTAAATTAGCATGAGACTTTCCAAGAGTTAGAAAGGTGTGAGAATTAACTCAAAGAGAAGCCGCCTTTCCCCGTATCTCAAACTATTGCAGACTTTAGCAGCAGAAGTGTGTCACCATCACTTCATTATATTTTCACTGAGAGCTATAAGTTTCCGTTGGAAAAAAAAGAGCTGTATATTTTTTTTTAAGGTGACGTGGAGTCAGACATATTCTTATCGTTTTACATGGTTTGTCCGATTATTTACATCACCTTTCATAATTTATATTAGTTTTAGTTTCCAAATTATTGCTTATATTTCCCCATATATTGTTTTATATTAAATCTATGGCCTATTTCTAGTCGGTCGGCTTCTCAGTATATTATCTTAACTTTATTATGTATCTGGGTATTTCATTAAGCATCTGGGTATTTTCCCTATAAGCAATATACAGTTTTGAATATTGATTTAATGTTAGTTTTAATCAAATAATATCAATTATGATACTCTTACAATTTATTTGGCTGTTGTTTTTCCCTGATATGAAATTGAACGACTATTTCATACCAATTGCGGCGTCTACAGCAAAGATGGTTCCCTGTGTCATGACATTTTTTCTCGTCAGAAGACATCTTGTGCATTTATAAATCTACTATTCTCCTGTTCCTTGCATCCTGTAGTCATATCTGATCTGGTCCGCCCGTTGTACATCTTGACAAAATTCCAATGTAATGTATGTAATGTAATCGAACATGAGCAGACATCGCAACTTCAGTCACTTTCTCACCGACGTGACGTGTTTTTTTTTCGACAGAAATTTCATAGCAACATGACCCGACTACCTGAACTTAAGTGTGCTACTTGATAGTCAACGAAGTCTCACCGTATTGCTGTTGAACTAGCTACATTATATCTCCGTTTTGTTTCAGCTACATTTCCCTGACTTTTCATACTTCACTGATTAATGCAATCTTCAAAACGTCAAAAGTAATGTCAGTCGCCATCTTCTGTTTTTGTTGAACCCTGTTCTTTTTTAGTGCTTTTCCTCAACCCTTCCCATTTCCTAAAGATAGAATGATTAGTACTATACTTTCCCTTGTATATTTAAAGATGCTTCGGAAAACAAGTTACTAACTCTTCGTTCTGACTGTATGCTGAATGATAGAATATCTTAAGGGCATTGATGCTGAAAAATGCCTATAAAAAACAATTGTCAGCAGCTAAAATTAAAAGTTTCAGCACTTTACTTAAGTGAAAAAAGAATGTATATTTTGCAAAAACAAAGTGGTCTTTATTATTAAATATATTACAAAAGACCGAAGTATTAAGTTATTAATTTAGTGTTGCTGTCTTTGGCTGAAATAATAGTCTCAGTTTGATGCGGCATTGAATGTGAAATATTCAGATTTCCTCATTGGTTAACGTTTCGCATTTCTCTGTGCAGTAATCCGAAATCTCTTGGAGATTATAGGGTCTGTACACTTGCTTCTTAATTTCCTACCACAACAGTTCAATTATATAGTTATAGATATCGGAATATTTTTCTGACCAGTCTTCGAAATATTAAGCATTTTCATCCACAAGAAAACCATTTTGTTGTACATGATGCATTTAAAGCGGTGTCTCTTCTATAAACATGGCGCCTACAAAAGCAGAATAATTTATTTGCCAATCACCAACGGGCACAACTGATAAAAGCATAGTGATCATAACCTTAACTTAAATAAATATATATAATCATTTTATGTATTGTTACAAATCTTTTACACGCTAGTGTACATATTATTTTTAAGATTGTTATTTGTTTTTGTTTGACGTTAAAGCTAGTATAATTTTGTAAGATTCTTCGTTACGATAAAATGAAAGTAAAATATAAATATTTAAGAAATACAGAGATATCTAACAATCATCATGGCTGATGTAAGCTATAGTATATTAATATGTCCAAAGTGACAATCCCGGAAGTCCGAAAATTTCTACTGCTGTCGTTCTTGACATTTCTCAATACTGAATATAAGTCACACCGTTGGGAATTAAAAACAACGCATTTCTATGTTATTCAGAGTCTGTTTATGACAATTTCGACTTCAATGAAAGACAAGTAGGCACTTCTTCTTACACTATTCCAAATATTTTGACAAAATGTATCATAGTTTACCAGTCATCTGTTACTAACTGGTCAATGTGGATGTTCCTTTTTTTTAAATTTCTGAGTCTAATGTGAACAACGTGTCTGGATTCAAAGTTCAAGATTATTATAAATAAAAAAAAAGAAGAAGAAACAGCTGTCCAATGCTTTCTGCATGCTGTTGACGATTTTTGTTCTATGATTCTATGAATAATTATTGGGAGCATTATTAAA
The DNA here is from genome assembly GCA_903632075.3 of Acanthosepion pharaonis. Taxonomy (NCBI): domain Eukaryota; kingdom Metazoa; phylum Mollusca; class Cephalopoda; order Sepiida; family Sepiidae; genus Acanthosepion; species Acanthosepion pharaonis. Next base: position 647,051 of record CAHIKZ030000299.1, read on the forward strand.
ATCTCTAAAACTTTCTATCACTCACACACACACACACATACAGAGAGAGAGACATAGAGAGAGAGAGAGAGAGAGACACACACACACACACGTATAGAAAGAGAGAAAAGAGAGGAGGAAAGCGAGGTTTATGTAATTCCTTTCACAAAAAAAGGTAAAAGAATGTCAAAATTTACAGATTTCAATAAAATATCCCATATTCTCTCTCTCTCTCTCTCTCTCTCTCTATATATATATATATATATATATATATATATATATATATATATGGTGTATCAAACATACCTTCAAAAACTTTGGGATGTGCTCTTCACAAAAAAAAAGGAGAAAAGTCAATATAAGCATATGTCCTCAAATCATATGTATATATAATATATTATTTATTATATATATATATATATATATATATATATATATATATATATATATATATATATATATATATATATATATATATAGAGAGAGAGAGAGAGAGAGAGAAGATTAATATAATTAAAATTTTGTCACTTAGCTGATTGATGCTATCTTCAGGAAAAAGAGACCAGAGTAGACGGAAATGTCCGTCCACTCTTCAGTGGATATCAGCAATTGACTGCATATATTTTTCTGCTTTTATACACTTGTCATTAGTGTAATTATTTTTTGCGTATTTAAGGTGCTCCTTAATGCGTCTGGGCACGTGCAACTATGTGACCGTGTGTGCGGATATAAGTTTACGCGCATGCTCTCGTCTGCGCAGATGTGGGTCCTTGTAGGATGTTGTGATCATTTGTCTTTTTTTTTTCAATTTACACTCGATTCTTAGCTTTAAATTGTAGCTAAGTATTACGATATCTAACATGCCTACGTTTTAATGTTTGATTTTTAGTCGTTTTAGCCTTTTAGGTAAGGGAAATTGTATTTTTACATAAATAATTGATATTCGTGGTGAAATAATAAATATAAATTTTAAAATGTATGTTCTTGGGGTTGTTTTGTGGCATGTGACCCTGCATTGTGCCACTGAAAAATATTAACTTTTCTCTTTAACACAGAAGGACACTTTGGACCTAAAGTTTTATTTACACGATGATTTAGCTGACATGTTACATAATACACCAACAAGAATCTTTCTTTTGATAGAGCCATTATTTCGGTGTTGACACTAAATTCTCTGTTTATGATGACAACTCTCTTTAACTGTTGATGTCTTAATTTTTCATTACCTGTAACAATGCAATTGAAATCCGAAATGGTGGCATTCTTGGTTAAAATATTGCTGCATCTGTTGTAAATTTGTCCTCGACTATCAAGGAAAAGCATATGACGAATCCAAATGCTATATTTCCGGATATTTTTTCTGATTATAATTCGAACAAACATTATGCACTGCGCTGAGCCCGCCCTTAATGACTGCTTCAATATTTGCCCTTTTATTGAAACAGAAGACTTTTAATAATTGATCCGAGCTGAAAACTTCGTTAAATTCTATTTTTCCTCCATACAATCTCTTCTCCATAGACCCAAAGTCGAAAGCCTGTTAGATATTTAAATCTACGGCCCGTTTATGCTACCTCAACAAAGATAAACAACCTCATTCACTTAGTCTGTAAGATGTACTACACGGTCAGCTTCTTCCAGAAAACAGCTATAAGGTCATCCCATAAGTTCTGTCCGAATTCTGAATAAAGAAAACAAGTGAACAAATGTTACATTTAATTACAGATTCAATCAATAATGTATTTTCCCTAATTATCTATGACTTCCTTCCATCTATTAACAAGTTTACTAATTCCATTACTGTAAAATTATTTTGGCTGTGATTCGAAGAACTCACAAATGTCAGTTTTAACCACTTTCTGTGTTACAAAAGCTGTTTCCTCCAAATAATTCTGTAAGCTACGAAACAAATAGGAGTCTGAATGAGCAAGATCGGGAGAATAAGATGGATGAGGAATTTTATCCAAACCAAGTTCTTCGATCTTTTGTGACGTGATTTTTGCTGTGTGGTGTCGCGCATTGTCCTGATGAAACATCACCTCTTTTCGATTCACTAGAGCAGGTCTTTTGTTCCTCAAAGCTTGTTCAAATGCTCTAATTGCTGACAGTATATTTTAGCATTAATTGTTGCATCAGGTGGTAAGAATTATTCCTTGGCGATCCCAACAGATTGAAAGTATAACCTTTTGCCCATGGAGTTCCCTTCTCGGCTGAGGCTGGAGTCCTTCCCCTTTACCAAGACACTGTCTACGACGCTTAACATTTCAATAAAAGATCCATTTTTCGTCGCCAGTCACAAGTCTATCCAAAAATGGTGAAACAAGTTGGCGAGAATGGAGAGAAGAGCAGATGTCAACTGGGGATTTGAGGTTGTTTTCAGACAATTCATGAGTCACACATTTTCCAAGTTTAGGAACTTTTCCAACTTGTTGAAGATGACGATGAACATTTGTATGGTTTGAACTGAGAACCACTGCCAATTCCTCAACTGATAATGCAGCATTTTCTTCAAGGTCTGGTTCAAGAAGTTTTTCATCAAACTTAACTGGACGCCCGGTTCGATCTTCATCTTCAAGGGTGAAATCTCCACCTCTGAATTTTGCAAACCATCTTCTGCAAGTTCTTTCATTCACACATTCCTCTCCATAAACTGAGGGAATGTTTCTTGCCGCTTCGGCTGCTGGGTTTCCTTTCTTGAGCTCAAAAAGCATTATGTGCATCAAATGATTCTTGGGTACTTCCATGTTAGCAGGGTTTTAATCAAACAAAATTTAATTTTATTGTTCTCTGAAATAAAATTTGATCAGTTTAAATGCCTATAAACATAAAAATAATGTTCAGGTTCATTTGACATTATAAAATACTCTTTAAATTTCGTTCATTTTAACAAAAAGTTAAAATTCGGACAGAACTTATGGGATGACCTGATACTTTGTGGAATTAATGGAACATTCCCTGAACGCTAACATGTTAACCCTTTTAAGCCTTGGGTCAATTGTGATATATCATCCATATCTTCATAATTTTCACTCAATATGTCATCTCATGTACATACAGCTTAGTTCAGTTATCCTCTACGTTGAGCTTCTCATGAGGCTTGCATTCAATGCACATTTAAAAAAAATCTACGCATTTCAATACAAGTACACATATTTCTATATGTCTGTCACAACAGGCAGTATTAATAATAGCATATCATAATTAGTATTATTAATAGCATACCATATTTAACAAAAGTGTATTCGAATTCTAAATATGCTAGATTAAATCAAAAAAGCCCGTTGCTCTGTATTCCATTACATTATATGAATAAGAGCACTTCAACGTAGTTTAATGTTTAGACTGCTTGTCTCGCTTGATCGGCTACAACTCAGTAAAGAGTCCGATCCTCATAGGGTGCCCCGCGCTTCAGGCCTTCTGCTACATCTAAGCCATGCTTAGAAAATCATTTTGGGCACCTCAACATGGTGTAATTGTTATCAAGCTTGACTTACAAGAAATATTACGACTGAGTAGTGAGTTCCATCATCAATGTGTGTCCAGTACTCACGGCCGTGTGCCACTTATATGCTGCGCCTAGAAAATTACTGGGGCACATCGACGTGGTGTAATGCTTCGTAAGTTTGCCTCGCTAGATGAATTACGACTGAGAAGTGAGATAGATCCACACTGTGTGCTGCATTATTTCGGCTTTTTGCCACACCTAAGCTATATTTAGGCAATCAAAGTCAACTCGATGTTGTGTAATGTTTAGTAAGGTTTTCTCGCTAGATCAATTACGACTGAGTAGTGCGTTCGATCCTCACTCGGTGCCCCGTACTTTCGGCCTTTGCCACATCTAATCTACGTTTAGAAGATCAAAGGTAACTCGAGGTGTACTCATAGTTACCAAGCTTGTCTCGTTATAACGATTAAGACTGTGTGCTCCATGCTTTCGGCCTTGTGCCACATCTAAGCTACGCGTAGAGAATCACCAGTGTAGCGAAGTGAACAGTTATATTATTCTGTTGACTAAATGTCATGCTATAGCACAATCTATAAATCATTGTTGACATCTGCTCAGGAGGCATTCAATCGTATTGCGATTTTATTTTATTCACTTAGAATTATAAATATACGAGACCTAATCAAAAATTATCGGACCTGGTGCTATAGAAAAATATGCATCACATATCAGTTCGGCATTTAGTCTTCTTCGAAGTCGTCCCCTTCTGAAGCCGTACGTTTTGTCTAGCGTTGTTTCCATCGATAGAAGCATTACCTTAACGCATTCACTTGGATTACATCGACGTCTTGAAATCTTCTTCCTTTTAATGGGTATTTGATAATTGAAGATGGAAAATATCACTAGGGGCGGGGTCTGAGGAATGTTGGCGTCGTCGAAAGAGTGAAATAATGTACTTGGCCCAAAGGTGAAGCATGAAACTTGAGTACTGATTGAAATTCTATGGTGTGTAAAACGACCAGACTTTGCACACTTTTTTTTCCCAAGCACTGCTATAAACAACGGAGGTAGGAGCAAATGTTTTAACTTAGTGTGTATGCCAAAGATCAAGCCTAAACTGCGTTAAGCAGCTTCAATATACTACACATACCTCCGTTACCATAACAATAGCCCAGATACTTTTTGATCATACCTCATATAGTGTTTCCTTCCTTTTCAATTGCAGAAAGCTACGCAACCATACCAATATTCCCTATATTTTGATCATACCTCATAATTTTTACTTCCTTTTCAATTGAAGTAAGTTCCGTTAACATAACAACAGTCCAGATACGTTTTGATCATACCTCATACAGTGTTTCCATCCTTTTCAGTTGCAGTAAGATAAGTTGCCATACCAATCTTCGAGATATTTTTTGATCATACCTCATATAGTGTTTTCTTCCTTTTCAACTGACGTAAGCTACGTTACCATATCAATACTTAAGATATTTTTGATCATACCTCATATAGTGTTGACTTACTTTCCAAATGCAGTAAGCTACGTTATCATAACAATAGTCCAGATACTTTTTGATCATACCTCATATAGTGTTTTTTTCCTTTTCAACTGACGTAGGCTACGTTACCATATCAATAGTTCCGATATTTTTTATCATACCTCATATAGTGTTTCCTTCCTTTTCAACTACAGGAAGCTATGTTACCATACCAATAGTCTAGATACATTTTGATCATACCTCATATAGTGTTTTCTTCCTTTTCAAATGCAGAAAGCTACGTTACCATACCAATAATCCAGATACTTTTTGATCATACCTCATATCGTTTCCTTCCTTTTCAAATGCAGCAAGCTACGTTAGCATACCAATAGTCCAGATATGTTTTTGATCATTCCTAATAGTGTTTCCTTCCTTTTCCATTGCAATACACAACCTTTTCAAAGGAGCATATTTCCAAGTGCCATTATTGTTTATTAGTCTTTCTCGAAGTCATGCTCTTCGTCTTCGTCAGAATAGTAGAAAGGTCGCAGTAAGCCAAACTTTGCATTCATAGCTCGAAACAAAAGAAAGCCTGCAGACAGCAGGTCAGAAATGTCAAGTAAATGGTAATTCAGCCAGTTACTGTGATTGTCTGTCTTAAGCTGATGTGAGGCACTTCTTTGTTAGGTCGCAAAGGCACATCAGTCATCTTCAAATATTTCCAAGACAACAGAAATGAAAGTGCACCATTAGGCATAAACGCTAACATGCAGACTCGCTTCCGAAGCTAGTATCCAGTGGCTATCCTTTCCATGCTGAGTAATTTTTCGTTCTTTATACGGGTTTAGGTAGCACCACTTCGTTAACTTCTTTTTCCCCTCTGGCTAACAATATTTCCCCCAGGTCACGCTTTCTCTGATTGTTTAACTTAGGAAAGTGCTATCGAAATTTTAGAATCCCCAAAAATGTTGAGTCTGTCACGATTCTGCTAAAATAATTTGCACACATTAAATAAAAAAAAGAGATGCACATCCAGACCTCATGAGAAGACATTCGAAGACTTATATAAATATGATTTGGTTTCAGTCCTATTGAAAGGTCTGTTAATTTCAAAAAATTCAAAAGAGCTGTTTCTCTTTCCTGGGAGTGTTATTATATATATTGCTCAATTTTCGTAATGTAAAGATATTCTATAAATATTTAATCTCTCTTACTTACTGTCCCTCTCTATCTTAATCTCTCTCTCCCTCTCTCTTGAATTCCGTAACTCATCAAGGTCCCTAGGGGGCCCATATATATTATATGCTAAATAGAACTTATTTTTCTTGGGCAAGATAGCTTGACGAAGCCCAAAACACCTCAAGCTGGTTTGAATTCAGAATTTTCTTCTATATCGCTTGCCACCCAACACTATAGAACTAAATCTGTCCTGCTATTTGCCGTTGACTAGGGGTGAAGGAGAAGAGGATTCATACGTTTCCCAAGGGTATTAGCGAGTAAATATTTACAAACATCCTGTAAAGCTTTTCGGAATGTTTTACTTCTAGAACCATGAAATATTTCAGTGTTTGTCTATATTTCTGAGATGAGGTATTATGTACATTATTTACATTATTCGGACTATTGTCCTCATCTTTGTCACCATATTTATTACAATGAGCGAAATAAAGGGATCAGTTCGACATTCCAACAACCTGAAGAAAGCCGGAGCGCACAACGGCTGAAACGTTGTAATAAATATGGCGACAAAGATAAGGACAATAATCCGAATAATGTAAATAATGTATTTCAGTTTTGTTTGCTTTCTCAGGCTGTGACTGACTAGAACCTAGTACAACTTTGCCTATATATTATAGCTACTTCTTTAAAGCGTTAGTCATTACATTGGTTGAAGGAAATAAAGAATTTTTCAACGTACTAAGGCAGATAACAAATTTAGAAATGTAATTGAAATTGGTTTGTATATAATGCGTGTAATTTTCATCTTTGCAGGTATATACGACGTCATATTTCATTATGCGATCCAATGCCCCATGGTCCGGGTGTGCTGTAGAGGGTTTCGGGGCGGGTGACGGTAGTTGTCGATGTGCCAGGAGGTGTATTGCTGCATCTCCTGATCGTTTACTGTTATTGTGCTAGCGGTCTAGTCAGTGTGTGGACGCATCGGTAACCACATTTTGTGTCTCTACAACGCCGGGTGAAGGCAACTAACGAAAACAATTTCACACCTCCACCTCTTCTTGACTTACAGTGTCATAGTCAGATTAAAAAGAAACTTGGAGTGCGTTGAGAAGCATTTTCTACCTAACAATTTGGTCAGAACTCACGGTTGAATATTCGGTATGGCGGAAGAGTAAAGTGTTTTCATTTTGCAATGAAAAAAAAAACGATGTGTAATATTTCAGCGTTCAAAACATTCATTTAAACAGGACTCAATACAAAAGTGGAGCAAAAATATGTATTTATGATGCAGTGTTACATTAGAACATACGCATAGCCACTGCAAAACTGTACATCTCTTTTCAAAGTTAAAAAATCTTCAGCGATTCATCAGGTGGGAAATCACAAATCTAATATATATATATATATATATATATATATATATATATATATATATATATATGTTTCTTATATATATATATATATATATTATACTTCTTATATATATGATATTCTTCTATATATATATATATATATATATATATATATATATATATATATATATATATAAAGACATTATTCTTATTTATATATTCATAACATGTTTATTATATATCTATCTTTAATGTATATATATATATATATAACAAGTCCTTTTTATACATTATGTTTCTTTCTCTTACTTCTTATATATATATATATATATATATATATATATATATATGACCTTTTCATGCATACATATAAATATATGTGTAGTATATGTATATATAAATATATATATATAAACATTTTTATACAAACACACGCAAATATATATATATATATATATATATATATATATATATATATATATATATATATATATATATATATATATATATT
>CAHIKZ030000299.1:660000-665000 GCA_903632075.3 Acanthosepion pharaonis
CTTGACAAAATTTAAAGTAACATACTGAATGACAAAATATTATGCCTGAGAATATATCTACATCCATACAGTTACTACATCCATTAGAATCCAAAAAAATCTCGTGGCGTTCAAACGAATTAATGCGCATTTTTTAGAACTCAGAAACTGTATATCCGTTATAAATGAACATGGTATATTTAGATTACACTGTTGATTCAAGAAACATGCTATATTCATTAGCAAATATCATACACGCAATTTAATAACATGATGAAAATTCTTAAAGCTATGACGATGTATTATCGAAATAAGTTGAACATGGAAACATTAGTACATATTTTCAGTATAACTAAACGTAAGTAAAGCTGAACTATAGCTAATAGAATCTATTTTAGATAACTTTCATTACAGGCCCCAATTTATAATAAATACACAAAATAAATAAATGTCTGTAATATAAATAATATGAAACAATAAGTACTTATTTAACATAAAAAACGATCATCTTCATGACATATGAGAAAAGGAGGATTGGAAACTCACAGTACATATATGCAAGTTGATCAAAGGAAAACAGCGAATATATATATATATATTCTCCCAACGGATTCCTCTAGGTCACTAGCGTGTTTATGAAAAAAAATATTTAAGCAAAATTAGCCTCTCTATCTGCCAGTCATTCACTTATTAGACTCGGGTTTAGAATATCTGACTGATGCCAAATCGGTCGGGTTTCGGTCCCGGCTTGATGCGGTCGGATGTCTAGACACATTTATGATCCGTGATACATCGACACTGTCTGTGGATGACGAGAAAAAAAGTAAATTCGTCGAGCAATGCGCAAATTTGTAAACCGTGACTATTGCTGCTAATAATGCAGGATTCTCCCAAAAGAAACATTCTGTCTGCGGGTGACTATATATATATTTTTATATATGGGCACATTGTGAGGCACAATTGGCTCACTATATTGTTTAATGAATATGTCGTTATCAGTGGAAACCAAGTTCACTCTTGTATTTTTGTGGGCACATTTTAAATCAGTTGTTTATCAGACTCGTGAAAGAAATATTGAGGAACTTAAAGAGAGAATTAAATATGAATGCAGTAATGTAGCCATAATGAATTATGAATAAAACAAAATTTAAATGTGCTTTGAAAAAGGAGTACATTTTGAACAGCGCATATAAATTAAATACTAGTAGACAATATTTTCATGTGCAATTATACTTTTAATAAGATATCCCTATCGTGCCTGAATAGTTTGTATTTTTCTGAGTTATTTTGTTTAATCCTGCAGACATTAATATGATCAGTACTATAAATATGAGCTGTTTGGGTATTTGCTACATTTTTTTTTTTTGACTTATCATTGCTTGCCTCCCATATTTGTTTTAGTGTATTTCTTTATATAACGTTTAACATAGTTGTATTTATAAATCTTAAGTTGGCCAGAATGTCCTGTCTCTCGTAAGAAACTGAAAGAAAACAATGACATTTTTGAAGCAACAACAACATTTATTCTTCAAAATGAATTCCATCCTGTTCGACTACGTTCTGTCAGCGATCAGTAAGCATCCGAATTATTCCGAGATACCAATGAACTAGCATTGAATAATAATAATAATAATAATAATAATAATAATAATAATAATAATAATAATAAATGTAAACAGGCTTGCTTCCTTTCATCAAAAGTTTTGAATCGCTGGGGGCTGAGGGAGTGCGCAATTTGCAGAATATGCCATAGTCACATCGAGCAGCATCGGAACTGAAAGGTGGATGTAGAAGTTTCTCAAAACCGTCCATTTTTTGAACTTATCATTAGTCGAGTTAGCAATGTTTGACCTCGAATGCTCTTATTGAAACTAAACCCGACTTTATTTAGTTTGTTGTAAAGATTGTTTAACTGCTGGCATATAGATTAACGTTGATATCGCAACTGCGTGGAACATGTTCGAAATTCAGTATTCCTTAGAAATTCCACTAAACAGTGATCAAGATTATTTTTTCTTTCCGACTACTAAGTTCGCCAGGAGATTCTGGCCAACCTAGTATATACTTAAACAATGACTATTTTAAATCCATAATTGAATTGCATATTTGTAACGACTGTTGTGGTAACATGAACCTTTTCCTTGTAAGGAAACCTTCCGTTTTCATTTTCGAATAAACTTTAAATAAAAGAAAATATTTTTCTTCTCAAGAGAGGCTCTTTCTTTCAATCTTCGTTTGAAACTTAAAAAAAGAATATGGTTAGAATTTAGATATACTCTAATGACTATTTATCTTATAGTATTACATACTTACATTATTGATTTTAGCAGTTGATCACTACATAACATGTTAATATATTTAAGGGATATGAAGACTGTCGGTGACTTTGATATCAGATCTCTGATGTGCGCGATAGGAGTTTTCGATTAAATTTACATTAGACAAGCAGCAAAGCATTGATTGTTTTGTGAAATATATTTACATTCCACGGCATGTGTATTTGGAGTTAAGAACTTGAAGGAAGCGTTTGCCATTTATTTGATAAAATGCTCCGACAAAACAGATCCTTAATCATGAAGAGCGTTTGGATGTGCCATAAAGTGTTTTCACTGCAATCTATCATGAGGATTTTCAGGGCGTTTTTAATTTATTTTTCAGGTTTGATGAAGAAATATCTCCCAAGATTAGAACACTGCATTAAGACAATCAGTGAGAGAGGCGTTTAAGTTGAAAAGAAACAAAAATAAAATTAGAATAAATGCATCAATTCAATGTGGCTACCTGAGTTCTGTTAGGTCAAAATATGTTCCAAGTTTATAAACATCAAAATACCCTTTAAAAGGGAAAAATAAATAACATAAACGGGATTATAAATATATGGGGAAGTGATATCGCCTTAAGCCAGAATATTCCTGCAATCTGCGGGGATGGAAGTTCGATCCAACCCCAATCCCTTGGGTCAGAGTGCATTGACTATACTCTCCCTTAAAAGAAAGACAAATAAACGATAAAACCTACAAAAAAAGACAAAACAAAAAGTAAACACAGGCGTATGGCCTCCTTAAACAAACACACACATATTGATCGATCGCTTTCATATGGCCTAAACATTTAAAGGTTATTTGAAGCTAGTAAATATTTTTAGATTATAAGAATAACCGTAGTAACGCTGAAGTTAAGCAACGTGGACCCTGGTCACTGCCTAGATAGGTGACCGTTTAACAATACCAGCTCCTGTAGGCTTGGATCTGTGGATAACTTAATTGATAACGTCTAAGATATGGAAATCGAAGATGCGTTCCACTTCAAGTTGTGTTCATTATTTTCACTTACACTCAAATATCTTTGTGAAAGAAATTTATCTACCTCTTCTTCCCCCAGCTATGGATTAATGAGTAGAAATATTATCAATAAGGCACAATCTCCAGAAAGAATTTTACAATCTAAATTATTTTCTGGATACAAATAACCTGAACAAGATTAATAACCCGTAAAAAAATCAAATTTATTAAAGAATGACCATAACGTCTAATTCATGAAAATAATAAAATATTTAAATATGCAAAATTACACTAAAATAATAATTATTCAAATAATTTGAGCGTTTTATTTGCTTTTAAATTTTGAGTTTAAACTTTATTATTAAGAGTATTTGCTGGTGATATTTTCCGTTCTGTCTTCGCATTTCCTTACTGTAGACTTGGAGAAATTGAACCTACAGTGAAAAATGGGTTGATTCAATGTTTGGAAAGAAAATGATTGTCAAACAAATAAGGATTGCTTTAGTTTTATAAGTTAGGACATACAATATGATTCGATTATCCTACAAAAAAATCCCTACTAAAGAAACATTACTTATATTGAAGAATTTCTGATGGTTAATCTGAGTCTTTGAGAAATTCTAAATCTACTAATTTTTGTCTATAATAAATATTTATATGCCGAGACTGCTATATATAATTGCACCAAGATTTTGTGATGTCAACGAACACTCGTTGCAACTTTTGGCAATGTCAACAAATACTCGTTTTCAATTTCGTAATGCTCGTAGTAGAGACTTTGTATTAATAGATACAAATGTAGTAACGCCGCTGAACAATAGTGTGTCAGACGCCTTCAACTAGAATTCGCACTAATAGTACTTGCTCGATAATACTCGCTCGAATATGAATCAGTATAGTGATCCGAATAGAGAAATAGTATAATCGATAGAGTAGAGAATAGTTTAGTATAGTAATAGTTTAGTTGAATGTAAACATAATGAATATGCTTTTCTCCTGATTTAAAAATGTAATTGAACAATATATTTTGAATTATATATTAGCTGTGAAAAGTTCTACAAAACCAAAAATATTATGCTGTGTTATATATATATATATATATATATATATATATATATATATATATATATATATATATATATACATACATACATATATATATATATATACATACATATATATATATATATATATGTATGTATGTATATATATATATATATATATATATACGTACATATATATATATATATATATATATATATATATATATATATATATATATATATATATATATACATATTTATATATATACATACATATATACATAGATATATAATATATATATATACATACATATATACATAGATATATAATATATATATATACATACATATATACATAGATATATAATATATATATATACATACATATATACATAGATATATAATATATATATACACATAGATATATACATAGATATATACATACATATATATACATACATATGTATACATACATATGTATACATACATAATTACATACATACATACATACATATATATATATATATATATATATATATATATATATATATATATATATATATATATATATATATTCACTAATTTTAGCCTTGTAAGATGTAAGACCCGATCAAAGTTAATGGGATTATGATGGCCATGTTAGTAGCTTTATATGTGCGTAATTTTATAAGCGTTTAAACATATACGTTTGTATTCC
>CAHIKZ030000299.1:670000-677500 GCA_903632075.3 Acanthosepion pharaonis
GAGCTGGGTTCAAATCTACGAACAAATGCCCATATGAAAGGCTTGAATCCATATATTCAATCCAGAGCTATTGGTTGAACAGTGGTTTAGACTGGAATCATTGGCCTTGGTGGAAGCTAGTCTAAAATAAAGGACACTCTGAAACATCTCCCTGAAGAAGGTAAATTTTGAACCCCTAAAAATCTTTCCCGAGATCTCTATGATAGAGTAAATGAATGTAATGTATGAAGAGCTATATTGGAAATAGTCTTGAAATGTTAAGTGTGTCTGGACTGGGCGAAATGATTAACACGTATATATATTTGCAATTCTGTTAGTTGAATCCTACCCGTGTGCCATGCATTGTAGCTTTGCTATATACTGCTGAAAGCTTTCAAAAAATAATTACATCTGCAGATAGGAGAATCATAACTTAATACGATAACATTGTTGGATTGTTACAGAAAATAAATGAATCATAACGATGTTTTTCGTATTGAAGACTATTAACTAAAACTTAAGCGCTATACCCAAGTCTGTACGCGGAATGGCAGAGAATAAGATGTATTGAGAAAGCTAAGTAAAATATCAAGTAAAAGGAAAAAGTGTGTTAGAAACTAACTCAACATTGTTGAACTGATATATAATGTCAAATATCCTATATGGAAATTAATCTAGGAAGCGTTTTAATAGAGTATATGAAATGCTTCAACAAAATCTGTGAGCAAATGGGAATGGTAAAAGTTCCATTCCTAAAACTATACAAAGTAGCGAACTTGGGTTCGAAGGAATAACATTTCCAACTTTTTTTAAAGGATATTGACCCTAAATTAAAGACTATAGTTACTTCAGTTGCAAGTGATTCATGTATTGAAGAAGTGTTACTACATAAATATGAGGGCGGAACAACTAAACCAATATCTCCTGCTTCAAGATCATTGATTACATCTGACAAATCTGCACCCAGATTGAAATCTTGACAATCCTATTTGCTTTGAAAAAGATTCACAAATAAATACATGGTAGAGAATTCATTCTACAGACAGAATATCTTCCATTATTTCCATATATTTATCAAAAATTTTGTTCCAACACATACGGAGAATAGACTCCAGCGTTAGGGAACTATCCTATTGAATTATAATTAAAAATGGAGTTTCTACCATAGGAAAATTAAGAAAAAATTAGACAATACGGTAAGAGATCTGCCCATAACATTGCAGGAAATAAGAGTTGTCAGAAAATGTCTTTATAATGAAAATAAAGACGGAATTATGTTTAAAAAGAAAAATATCACTAGAAATAATGCATTTTTCATTATGTAACAATGTACTTACGTACGCAAAAAGAATTGTGATACCGTCATCGTTGCAAAGACGTACGCTAAAGGAATTTCACATAGGATATCCAGAATTTCTAGAATTATATCCTTAATGATTTGTTATACGAACTGTCCAAAAATGAATCAAGATATCGAAAATTTAGTGAAATCATACAGAGATTGTGCTCTGGCAGAGAAGTCACCGCCTATCAAAATTCAAGCTTAGCGAAAAACCGATACGCCATGGTCCAGAATACATATAGACTTCGCAGGGCATTTAAGCGAATCATACTATCTAGTGCTAGTTGATAGTTACACTAAATGGCTAGAAATATTAAAATGGAGAATACCAACGACCGCGCTAACGACAAATTTCCTACACGAGATTTTTGCAAGTTTCGGTGTTCCTGTTTCTATCGTTTCAGATAACGACATTCAATTCACGTATAGTGAATTCAAGTTTTTTTTTTTTTTTTGCAAACCATTAGCAATAGTGCTTATCAACCAAGATCAAACGGACAAGCAGAACGCTTTCTCGATACATTTAAAAGGGTACTAAAATAGTCGGAGGGAGAGGACTCATATGAAATAATGCTACAAATATTTTGGAGTGTTTACAGAATAACACCAACCCGAACGCCGTGTCTGAAATGTCACCTACAGAGTTGATGTTTCCCAGGAACAGTAAACCCGTATTTAACAAATTACTACCCGAACGCAAGAGGGAACATCAAGGAATAAAAATAATATAAATAAATATTTTAAACCTTGTGATAAAGTGTTTTTTTTTAATGTTCCAACGTGGAAAAGATACCTAGTAAGATAGAATTATAAGAAACCGATCGAAAAAATAGCATATATGATACAGGGACAAATGTGGAAACATAAGAGGCACCTTAACCAGTTAAAGCAAAGATTCACTGATTTAGTAATTCCACGAAAATTGGTCACGATGAAAATAATGTGTTTCACGTAACCACGACACCAGAAATTAGTGAACCAACGAGGTACAGTAAAAGAAAACAAATAAACAGCAATGGAATATTTGAATATTGAACCGAACGGGAAGAATATAGATTCCAGAGAAATCATCTCAAAGTGGAGGTATTGTATAGAAATAGAGTGTCACTGGCGATACTTGTGTTTGAAAACAAAAGCGATCCCATTATTGAATTAAATACTCCACTTGACCATAGAGTAAACGCATCAGAAGTAATTAGATTGGTAATTGATGGATCGCTATTTCTAGTCTATCCCCTATATTATTCGGATCGCTAATTGTATTCTGGTCCCTTTTACTATACAGATCACTATTTCTAGTCTATATTATTTCTCTATGCTGTTCACTATATTATTTATCTAAACGGATCACTATACGGATTACTGTTCGAGCAAGTGTTATCGAGCAAGTATTATTATTGTTATTCGACAGCATGATTGTTCAACGGTGTACTGTAGTTGTATTTACGATTGCAATGTTTCCACTGCAACGAACATTACAAAAGTGACAAGGTGTATTCGTTGGCATTACAAAAGTGGCTACGAGTGTTCGTTGACATCACAAAATGTATGAGGAAAGTAACTGAAATAAGAAAACCAAAAGAAAACATTGATATACAACCGAATGTCTGAAAATTTTAATTTTCATGTTCAAAACACTCACACACACAGACACACACACATAGATATATATATATATATATATATATATATATATATATATATATATATATTATATATATATATATATATATATAATAAGGAAACAAAAAGCATAAAATCTATAGTCAGTTATAAATTTATTTCGAGGAATATAAGCATATCTCAGCAGACCGACTCCATTTTATGGAATAGAATCAAGCAATCCCAGATAGAAAAATATATAAATAAAATAAAAAATAAGATTAGAAAAATACAAATACAAAATAAACAATAGTTAAATTAAATTGACATGGAAATTTATTTGGTGGTGCTTATATTAAGAAGAGAAAGAATATATATATATATATATATATATATATATATATATATATATATATATATGTGTGTGTGTGTGTGTGTGTGTGTGTGTGTGTGTGTCTTTGTTTACTTCGATTGTTTCATTCGTTTTATACGTCTTGTTTAACTTTTGCAGGTAAGTTAAACCATAATATTATTTTAGATTATGAGAATATTTTTGAAGGTAATTATTAACTGATACATCTGTTATTAATTTATTCAAACTTTGGAGGAAGTGATGTATTCTGACCATTCTCAAGGTTATTTTCGTGCAGTTGAATGCAACAAACCCTACTCGAATCGGAAGTCGGCTAAATTCCCTGTCATTCGCTATTACAACATGCATATATCCGATCTTACAACAGCTGGTTTTCTGAAGCCGTGAACTAGTGTAAAGTTTAACAAGCTTGTTTGACTAGATAAATTAAGACCAGTTAGCGATTCCTTTCCTCTCTTTGTCCAATACTTTTGTCCTTTTATATCTAACTTGCTCTTAATGAATAATATATAGTTAAATGTGAGAAAGAAAAGATGAAGTAAATTTCAGCTGTCAGTAGCATTTCCTTTTTTTTAAAGTGTTCAATACAATGTAGAACTGTACATAATTATTTTATTTTAGATATAACAAAACACGTTGAAAATAGCTACAAAATTGCTTTCGTGTTTCGGCGCTACGTTGTACCTCTTCAGGCGAAAAGTAAGTGAGGTGTAATTAAATATTTTTTTTTTTAATTTTCAAAAGTAAAATGGTACCTCTTTTCCGAAAGATAAATTAGGATAGAGTAGAAAGGACATGGTCATAATTAAAAATAGATTTGTGTGTTTGTCTTGATCAACCAATTAAACGACACAGCGGAGACGTTTGAGGTGGACATTTTTTTAAAGACATGATAATTGACTACAACCACAATACAGTACATCTTTCCATAACTGTTAATGATGACCTGTCTAAGTTCCCGTTTATCATGTTATGAAAAAAGAATAGCTGCTTAATCCCAACTTCTGGGCTTAATTTTCTATTTAGCTTAGATCAATTAGATAATTAGTTGATCAAGACAAAGCCAATGGTGATTTTTTTAATTTTGACCATGTGTTTTCCTACAATACACCCTATTTATCTTTCAAAAAAGACGTAACATCGTGCTTTTGAAATTAAAAAAAATATGTTTAATCAACATTCACCATTCGCGCGAATAGATACAACGTAGTACTGAAATACGAAAGGTAATATCTAGCGATTTCAACATGTTTTTGTTCTAACATCTATAATACTAATAATGACACACACACATACACACACACACACACACACACACACACACACATATATATATATATATATATGTTTGTGTGTGCGTGTTTCTGTCTTTGTGCAGGAATCAACAGTCCATGGTGACTGTCCTCATATTGACATGTTCTATTCTCAGACATTTCTCTTTAAAATGCTCTATATATACTTCCCCGTTCGATAGATGTTATTCCATGTTCTTTTGTTTAAGACTAAGATTTACCATGATCATAAATATACCATTAGTAATATTTCTTACTTTCGTATTTATTGCTTATAATTTATTTATCCATGTATGACATATATCTGTTTATTTTTGTTCATTTTTTTTTTGTCTTTCATATTTTGCTTTGGTTTGTTTTTAAAAGAAAAAAAATGTTAGATTTAATTCAGAGGATGCATTTTTGTTTCTGATCTGTTTGTAAATAAATTAGTTGTAAATTGTTTCCATGTGATTATTGGAAAATGTGAAATTGTCTCGGTTCATTACAGATTCCTGTGTCCATAATCTCACAATTTATCCTATTTTACCTTTGTATCGCTTTTCTTTCCGACTTCTATGTCATCTTCTGTTTGACTGTTCTACCTTATTTGATTGCCTTTTTCTCAATACATCCCTGTCTTTATGGATCCTTCTTTCTATCTTCCTCTCTCTTATTCATTTTAATATCTATTTTTTCTTCTTTTTCCCTTTTTTCCATTGTCTATATTTTCTTTTCAATATATATTTTTCATTTCTTACAATTTCCTCTTTTTTTTTCTTTTTTTGTCTTGTATATATCTTTATTTTAATTCGGTTCTTACTTCCTGCCCTATTCATTCTCTCTTTTCCCCTCGTTACGCTATCTATCTCTCACTTTTTCTTGATTTTACCTTCTCCTTACTATTTCCTCTTTCATTTTCTATTACTGCTATCTCTTTTTCTATTCCCTTTTCTATCTTTACTCCTGTATTCCCCACTTTGCATTGTTTTAACATTCTTACCTTTCTTTCACTGTATTCTTCCATTACCTTTTCTTCTACATGTTCCACCCACTCTTTGTTCACATGTGTCTTCTCCAATTTTCTTTCCCTGGGCTTCATGACCATCATTTTTTTTTATTCCTTTATATCTTATTTTAGACTGCCGACGTTCATCTCGCAAAGGAATCATTCTACCATAATTACTAACTCGTTTAATTTTTTTTCTCCCTATTTTATCTTGTAAGAAATATTTTGTGTTTTTATCTGTCCTGTTCTTCGGACACCTGTTCCTGACACTTGGCTTCTGAAATATTATTAAGCAATGGTGCCAAAACTGTTTCACTAAGCGTATGCGTAATAGCAACCTCGCCTCTCTGTTACTGTCATGAAAGATGAACCAATTTAATGAGCAGGTGACATACGTTTGAAGATATCCCGAGGGTACGAAGATAGTGACTAATTATCGTTTGCCAAATTTTATGAGTGGCTTTGCAAATAGAGAAATATAGTAATGCAAAAAATATATTGATGCATTGCAAGACTACATACATATTTCACGATGGTAGGAACTTTTTAAAATGCGCATACAAGGAGAAATATAGACGGGTAGATTTTGTGCATTTAGGATAATAAAACCCTCGGTGTAAGCACTTAAATGATATTATTCTTGCAGATGAACTTTTTGTTATGGTACATAGACATTAGCAATTGAGTAGGGGCTACCGTAGTTATGGACCAACAGTTTTTTTTTCTCTCGCACTTCTTGCCTGTTGAAATTGCTTCCGATTCCATGCATTCCACTGAAAATTGATCTTCAAATATTTATCTTCAAAATTGATCTCCAAACATTTAAATACAATGTATATCGTTATTTACGGTTTTCTTGATTTCTCTTTTATTGTCCTTCCTTCTCAATGATGTTTTTTTCTTTTTTCTTATTCGTTCCCACTCAGTAACCCTTTGTGTCTTAGTGGATTTACTGCTTTGCTTGGGGAGATTGATTGATTGATTGTTTATTTGTTTCACCAGCGTATCAACCCCGGTGAATAATTTAATGCAGAAAATGGATGTTTATTAAGGTATGTTAAAAAGAAGTTTCAAGTGGCTGTCTTGCTTAGGGTAAAATAATTAAAATATGTATAATTAATTTGACAGGTTTAATTAATTTAACAGGTTGAAGGTTTACATTTTAACAGGATAGCTGATCTGTCTATATTTCTGAGATGAGGTATTATGTACATTATTTACACTATTCGGACTATTGTCCTCATCCTTGTCGCCATATTTATCACAACGTTTCGGTCATTGTACGCTCCGGCCTTCTTCAGGTGGGTGGAATTTCGAACTGAACCATTTATTTCGCTCACTGGGGCAGACTGTTCTAGTTCCACGTGCCAGGACGTCAGTTATCTCCTAGAGGATACATGGCACAGTGGATAAAGGCGTTGGTTAGATCCAGGGACAGGACCCAAAGAGTGTGAGTTCAATACCTGGTTAAGGCAGTGGAGAACTTTCAGAGGGAAATTAGCAGGAGATAACTGATAACTGACATCCATCAAACATGGGTATGGAACTAGAAACAGTCTACCCCAGTGAGAGAAATAAAGGGTTCAGTTTCGAAATTCCAACCACCTGAAGAAGGCCGGAGCGTACAATAGAAACGTTGTGATGAATATGGCGATAAAGATGAGGACAATAGGATACCTGGTGTTCGAATATAATGTTTGGCAGAAAACATATTATTTTGGGGAAGCATTTTAATCTCACGTATCATTCTAAGAAACTTTTACTTAAATGTAATAAAACAGATTATGTAATATGGGTTTTATATAGCACCGTCCAACGCAAAATACAGTTGATATACAATTTAATACGAAAAGAAGAGCTTCATGAAAGAAATGTCTTTATTGTATGCTCCAGGACAACAAGAAAAAGAAAGAATACAAGAGAA
>CAHIKZ030000299.1:682500-715000 GCA_903632075.3 Acanthosepion pharaonis
ACCCCAGCCAAATTCATGAGTCTTTTTTCGTTATATTTCCATCACTTTTATAAATATATATTACACACGTGATAATAAAATATCTACAGAAATCGTGAAATGTTGTAAGAACCATGGCTCAAACTTACTGTCGATGACCTTGCGATTAATGTACCCTCGAGATATTTAAGACGTTAGTAAATAATTTTCTTTTTTCAGGGCAAGAATGACCACAAATTTGATATACAAATTGTAACCACTATCGATATTTTTACGTCATATGTTCGGGCAATCTATATTACTTGGTCGCCAGTCCAGAACTTTGCAGTTCCTGCCACGCCATTTGCAGGCTTTTTCATCGTTGCCTCAAGGTTATACATGCACAGATTTATTGAAATTATCACCGAGGCTCATGAGCGTAAATGTACTTGATCACAACAATCAGAATCATTTAATGTCTAGTGTCACCGATATCTATCCTACAAATCCTCATAATCTGTAACTCTGTCTCAACAAACTGTGGAATATTCGTGTTTGCACAAAATCCCGCATGCCCTAAATGCAGTTTATGCTCCAAATATAGTGAGCGGATATCAGTTCTGTTTTCTGCGAGAAGGCTTATATATCAAGAGCTGTAAGTTGATCAACGCTAAACATTTGATAGTGATAACGTGTGTCTTCGGGATTGTAAAACAATCGGCGCCCTCCCCAAAATCCAGTCTACCACTCAGATGACCAGTGGTATGATTTTTAAAAATATTATCCTCTCTCTCTATATATATATATATATATATATATATATATATATATATATATATATATATATATATATATATGTAGTTAAATTTCGGAGAAATAATACTGAAAATGACGAACACTCTTATAAAATTGACAATCGGAAGTTACGAATATAAAATCCAGAAAGGGGCTTACAAAGTAGCAACTCATTTTCATGTAACTATGGCTACCGAACATTTCCCTTTCATTGGTTGCCCCGATAATGCCAGAAGACGAATCGCGTCGGCATATCCTAAGAACTGTTTCCAGTTGTCACACACAGGTTGAGTGTGTGTGTGTGTGTCTTGTGTGTGTGTGTGTGTCTTGTGTGTGTGTGTGTGTCTTGTGTGTGTGTGTGTTTGCGCTCGTGTTTGTCTTTAAAGGCCGGAGACCCGACGTTGTTCATATAATTGGAGTACTCACAAGAGAGATGTGTCAAACAATAGAAATAGCCAGCAAAATTTCGATAAAACTTTCTGGCCTGAGAAAGACATATTACACGATAGTGAGAACATTGTCTATCAATCAGATGACAACACTACTTTAGACTTCAGAGACATGGACTACATACAGCCCTCACGTCAAAAAATTGGAAATAATTTCGCCAAATATATCTTAGGCAAATCTTAAACATCAATTGTCTTTATTTTTTTTTTTACACGAGCCATCAATGTTCTACACGGGGCCAAAAATTCAATTAGGTTAAAAAAATTTAGAAATATTGAAAATATATTGAGAAAATGTGGCATACAATAGGTCTGTTTGAAGAAATCTTCTTTTCCAAAGTGTTGAGCATTCATAGTTGAGAATTGCTCATAGGAAAGATCATGTAACGCCAATCCCATATACAGTCTATATACTATGTACAATCTGTTGAAAGTACGTTCTATCGTTTACCCAATTCGTTAGTCGTCAAAGATCGCAACAAATTCGGAAGACTACTGTCGACAATGTAGACGACTTTTTTGACAGGACTGCTGGGTACTTACGTTAGGTTTTTCAGAAAATATGCAGGTCTGCCTCCATTAAAAAAAAAGACAGCCCGAAAAATGCTATCTGAAAAAGTTACTTTCAATATTTATGCAGAAAACTAGGAGGAAATAGCTGTGCAGGCCTATGCCTGTTCAAATGTATGTTGAATTGATGTTGTTCCTCTCTAAAAAAGTGGTATATATATATATATATATGTGGAAAACTGTACACATATGAATATATATATATATATATATATATATATATATATATATATATATATATATATATATATATATATATGCAATTGCAAATTCATACAGAGACAAGTATATATATATATATATATATATATATATATTGAGTTTTTCCATTTGACTCTTGCCTAAAGATATGAAAAGATATACTGGGATACATAAAAATCTATATATATTGCAGATCGACTACCTATATGTTATGGAAACCATTAAATTTTTTATCAGTCTATAGAGAAAAAATGTCGAAAGTTGAGCTGTGGTAATAGATATTACAAAAAACGTTAGAAATTATATTGCACGATTAAATTTATGACAACCTCAACGGCTAAATCTTTACTGGACGAAAGACTAACCTAAGAAAATCCTCCGTAACAAATCATATAATGAAGG
The DNA here is from genome assembly GCA_903632075.3 of Acanthosepion pharaonis. NCBI lineage: Eukaryota > Metazoa > Mollusca > Cephalopoda > Sepiida > Sepiidae > Acanthosepion > Acanthosepion pharaonis. The sequence continues at coordinate 684,876 of CAHIKZ030000299.1, forward strand.
TATGTGTGTGTGACTGTCTGTGATAAGTTTCTGCTATATAAATGCTATAGCTATATATATATATATATATATATATATATATATATATATATATATATATATATAAATAAGATGCTTTTTACGCACACACGCATATATTACACACACACACACACACATATATATATATATATATTATAAATTAATTGATTAAAATATGGTTTTTATTTTTACAAAATAGTGCTCAATGTACGCGTGTGTGTGTAAAAATGTTTTTTATATATATACATATATTTCATATATATATTTACATATATGCTAAAAAAGTCATATCTATACATATATAGAAAGAGTGAGAGATAAGAATCATGTAATATATAAAAAGTTCCTGTTATATATATATATATATATATATATATATATATATATATATATATATATATATATATATAAGAGCGTATTTGACAAGAGAAAGCATTCAATACCTCCTTTGATCAATCAATTTGAGTTCCTGATCTCCTCTGCGCGGAAATTCTCTTCCACCTCAACGCTCGACTCATCCGGTGTACCCACTCCCGATTTACCCCTAGAACCGAGGCTTTATTGAGCGAGTTGTACACAACTCCATCGTTGATATTGGACATCATCTCAAAATTACTCACATAAGGCTAGTGGTGGTGAGGGGATACCAGCTATTGTCCTGAAGAAATGTACTCCTGATCTGGCTCCTGCTCTCTCCAAATTACATAACCACTCTCTCAATGAATCTTGCTTCCCAGCCTGTTGGAAGTCCTCATTTTTGTATCTGTCTTTAAGAACTCTGCAGACCCTTCTGACCCATCTAACTACCGTCCCATCAGACTCTTATCACTATTCGACGAAGGCTTTAGGCTTTAATTAACGCCAAAGTGGTTAATCACCTTATATCCCATGATCTGCTCTCTGAGAAGCAATATGGTTTTGGCTTTGTCCGTTCTACATCTGATGTGCCCATGGCCATAACTGAAATTGTTTATCGAGCTCTCCACAATAACGGAGAAACTTTTGATGTGGCTCTAGATATCTCTAAAGCGTTTGATAGTGTCTGGCATGTTGGCCTCCTTCGTAAGATTGTTACACGATAATTCCTGTCAAACCGTGTAATGAAAGTCGTCTTTAACAGATTCTCCTCCAGTTCCTTTCCCACAAAAGTAAGTGTGCCCCAAGGCTCTATCCTAGTTCCTACTCCCTTCTTTATATTCATTAACGATCTCCCCGATGTCATCACTATGCTGAAGACACTAATATTTACTCCTGTCTCAATAACAAATCTGGTATCCCTGACAAAACTAACCGGGGCGTTAGTCTCGGAAAGGACCTCCAATCCGTTGTAGACTGCGGCAGGAATTAGCTGGTTAATTTTAATGCCTCTAAAACAAAACTGCTCTCTATTACTCAACTCAGGGAACCATCCCTGCCGCCCATTAGACTGACTGATGCTCAACTCCACGAGAGCTCCTCCTAATGACTGCTTGGCATCACAGTGACCGCATAACTGAGATGGAACAATTAATTTGAATCACTAGCTTCATCCACCACAAGGAAAGTTGTTCGCTGTGTCGCGCAAAAATATTTTTCTCGCCTCAGTCCATCATTCAAATCTACAAAGCAACCATTCGCCTTTGCATGGAATACTGCTGCCATATATGGTCTGGTGCCCCCCGCTGTTCGCCTTAAGGTCCTTGACAAGATCCAGAGATGGATAAGCAATGCGGATGGTCTTGATCTGGCATCTTGTCTTCAGTCGCTCTCACAGGCCTGCCTTCGCCTCCCTCTGTCTTTACTACAAATACTTTCACGGTAACTGCCCCAACGAGCTACTTTCGCTAGTTACCAGACTGCATGTATTTAAGCGTGCTACTAGGCTGGCAACACGGTTAAATATGGCTTTCTCTTCTTCTTCAATAGCTTCATGTTTCGCACATCCCGTCTGTAGAATTCCATTCATATTACTTGTTCCCTTGATAGCTATAATCTCCAACTATTCAAATTTAAATTCAATCGACATCACCATGGCCTTCTCTTTATCCTTTCCTCTATTACACATCTTTACTCTCGCCTGTACTCTGTAAACCCCTGCGTACTAGTGGCATTCCCCTTTGCTTGGTGTGAAATTTTAAAAAAAATATGTGTAATATCACCATTCTTTAAGAGCTGGAAATGTTTAGAATAAGAAGTACTGTTCATATATCTTATATTGGCTAGAGTCATTGGATGATGGTAGAAACGAGATTTCAAAGGGTTTACAGTGGTTTACATTGGAACTAAAACAACCTGTTTGCCGGAATTTATACTAGCTCGGAATAAGATAGTATCAGCAATTCATCGACACTTTAAGGGAGAGATCATTAAAGAATCAAGCTAACATCGTCACATTCTAGAAAATTTATATAAATAAGTCCAAGTTAGATTATCTACCAGCTCCAGCAATAAGGAAACATTTGATGATAATTAATGATAAAATAAAATATATAAATAAAGTAAATTTAGATTACTTAGAAAAGAACAAAGAAGGGGTGAATAAAGAGAATCCAGCAGGCGGAAAATTATATGGTTTTATCCACGTTTAATCGCGATGTTCAAACGAATATCGGAAGAATTTTCGTAAATTTAATTCAGAAGCGCTTTAATCATTCACCAACACCAAAAAAGATTTTTAAAATATAATGTTATTATCATCTGTAATAATTCATCGATGAATTTATATCCCAACATAATCATATTTTAAATAGATATTAGTCCAAGGTATACTACAGAGTTATCTTTAAAATAAAAATCAATTTCCGAAAATATTAACACACTTTAAAATTTTTAACTGCTCAATGATTTGTTCAAAATAATGAATATTTTAAATATATTTTAACGTTCTTTAAAATTTATAAAAATCCAACAAAATTTAAAGAAACTATATCTATACTATAATTTTGACAGGTGTAGTGATTTTGGCAGCAGTAGCAGCAACAGACGAATGGCGATTTTAAAAACGCATTTCTCTTCGTCCACCACAAGGAAAGTTAGCTCCCTGTGCCGCGCCAGAAAATTTTTCTCCTCGGAAACGATCCTTCAGATCTACAAATCAACAATTCGACTTACGTGGAGTATTGCTGCCATATATGGTCTGGAGCCCCTTCTGTTTGCCTCGGGGTTCTTGATAAGATCCTGAGGCGGATATGCAATATAATTGGCCCTGTTCTGGCATCTCGTCTACAGTCGCTCTCTCACATTTAATATTTACTGACAAAGCAGCGACTTTCATTCTCTCTGTAGTTAGAAATTCATAACATCTTTTTCTTGACGTGATTTTTTCTGGAATTTTTTTGTATTTAGTTCAGTAGCTGTAACCCTCTTTTCATTATTGATGGCCATTTCTCGACACAACGAATAATGTTTTACAAAAATCAGTAATATTTCTCTATTTGGCTTGATTTTATGAATAGCGTCCTTCGTTTAATTTTTCAGCACTCCCTCCTATATATATTTTATTAGCATAATTCAAACATAATACGTTAGATCTTTTTTGCGAAGCCGGTTGCTCATACTTTATGTTACGCTTCTACTAGCAGCACATGCGCAGAAGGATACAATACTATTTAAGCATAAATAGAAACTGACACAAACGACTTGTTAAACTTCTGCTTATCGTCCGACTAACGTTTTCCTGTCAGCTACTTGAATGCATCTGAAGAACACTTTCCATAAATACTTTTATCTCCATTTAGATTTCACAGGAAATAAAAGTAAACTGATGTACTCTTTGTCAGTGATGTCAGCGTTTTCGGTGACAATTTATTGTACCCATCAGCTAGATGGATACTTTTCCTTCTATTGTCAAAGCTTATAGTCAAGCAGAATGATTCCGCCGTTAATATTGTATCAAAAATAGAACATATTTTTCGGCAGTGTTCAACAAGAAAGATAAGTTGATTAAATATTCTTGGTTTATTTTTCGAAATGGTAACGGATCAAACAGCTCTGGCTGAAACGAATCCTAATATAATTTTATATTTCATTCTACAATTTTTACAGACGAAGAATTACTTTGGGTTATCATGTTCGATTATAGTTTAATTCTTTCTCAATGAATTGTAACCATGACACGTTCTTCGAAAACACTGAGTATTAAAACAAAGCCTTTAGGGAAAATAATTTGTTTTACGATTAAACAGTCTTAGAATCTATAGTTTATCGTTAACTCTATTTTCAAGTACTCCAATAATAAGAGTAGCTACATTTACGTCTTGTCTAGTGTACATTCCTCCTCTGTCTTTTGAACAGGATTACATGTTTACTACTTACTCTCTTTATAGAACAGGGTTTTCTGCCCCTTTTAAATCTCATTCACTTTCACTCCCAGTAGCACGTTGAATCTTAATGTCAGTATTTGATTGTTATGGGTGAACTGACTTAAAATAAACACTCTGTGATATCAGGTTTAAAAATGTGTTGCATTATGTATTGTCACGAGATACTGCGCTACTCATAGAACGGTATCAATTAAAAGGTTCATTTATTTTTAGCATTCGTTTTAACAGTGGCAGTTTGGATACTAAAAATCATTAGGAAGAATGTCGACACAGGAAATCATGTCGTACGCTGGCTCTGCGTGCCTCTGCATCTTATATAAGCCGGTCGCAAATCTGTGTGCGGGAGGTATATCGACGCTTCGGAATTCTTGAGACACTATTGAATAAACTCTCTTTCAGAGACAAAAGCAATCCATCACTCAGATTGCATCGCTCATGATGCACCCCGGACAATAGCTGGCCATTTTGGTCATGGTCCTTACAAATTGTAACATTTGTTTATTAATAGTCAACTAAACATGTTCACTATAAATTTTCATAAATTTCAGTGGAAGGACTTGCTGCCGAATGTTCCCGTGTACTGAGATGGTTCGCATTGTCATCAATTACTCTTCAACCTTATGTTGAAATACCAGATCATGCACGATCACCGAAGTTAAGCAACATCGAATCTGGTCACTACTTAGTTCTGTAAGAGTGGATGTTTAACAGTACCTGATTAAATTAGTCAATGGTAAAAGAAAAATAATAAAAGAAAAAAAAGAAAACAGAAGGCGAAGAAAAGGGGCCAATTTAACAATAAGATTTCAAATGTAGCAGAGAAGTGAAGAACATTGTTAGATTTAAGTTCGCAAGTCCTAGTCTCAGCCATGACACGCATCAACAATCTATAATGTTTAAAGATTAAAGAGTGAGTTTGCTGCTATAGACATCCAATATATATATATATATATATATATATATATATATATTATTTATAAAAAAAATTATGGTATTCACTTGATAAGACACCGAGGGTGTTGAAACAAAATGGCTATTTTTGTAGTGATTTTATAACATACTTATGTTATAATTTTTTTATAAATAATAATTATATCTCATCTACTTTGTAAGGAGCACTCTTTTAAGAATAGTAATTGTTGGTTATTGAATTTATTCTGTATATACCAATTATAAACTTGTATATATATATATATATATATATATATATATATATATGTGTGTGTGTGTGTGTGTGTGTGTGTGTGTGTGTGTGTGTGTGTGTGTGTGTGTGTGTGATATAACAAAAACGTAATAATCGCCAACACAATTGCACTCATGCTCGAATAAATATCTATGCGCTTCCTCAGGAGATTGTATATTACTGGCGAGTGAACGATTAATTTCCTTTCAAACACAAAATACATCCTCATTTTTTTTTTAAATATATAAGAATATTTTCTTATCTTTTTCACTTAGTTTGAATATAACGTAGGTCTTATTCTGTTGGTTGATCAGGGTAAAGCCTTCAACCTTTTGTTTTGAAAATTTGAGGATGCATTCTGCTTTTGAAACTAATTTAACCGTTTGCTGGCACGTAATTTACAATCGCCCGAGTTTTGAATGGTCTAAATACACTAAAACCATAGTCGACAAACTTAAAAAGGAATATGGTTCTTCAAATGCAAAAAAGAATTTCATGCTAGAATGCAAGAATCATTAGAAGTGTTCTGGCGCCACGAGGATGCTCGAATTCGTCAACGACATTGCTTGGGAGAACCACAGCAATATTATAAGCAAAGTCACCTAGGAAAAGGGAATAATCAGGCGAATAACCGGGTGTTGTTTTACGTAGTATTGAATTAAAAACTCTCATCCATTCAGGAGACGATACTTCCTCACCGTACTAATGGTAGCCCCCCCAATTATTATTACCTCAGTCATCATCAGATTGCTATCCTCATTACTGGAGTAGTAAGTGAAAAGCAGGGTCTAAAACTTCATCACAAGTCAGCTATTTGAGAAGACATGAGCAGCATACACAGGTACGTCGTTTCCAAGGCAGGCACCAGTGGTGGCGCCATCGCGTGTTTTTTTAACTTCATATATGAGCGTAAATGTGTTTAAATTTCCATAAAAATATGTTAATTTGAAAAAAAATTCTGCTTTGTTATCCATTGCGTCTTCCGGATTTAGCTGCGCCACACTAATACATACATATATATATATATATATATATATATATATATATATATATATATATATATATGTGTGTGTGTGTGTGTGTGTATATATATATATATATATATATATATATATATAGATAGATAGATAGATAGATAGATACATAGATATATATATATATAGGTATGTGTGTGTGAATTTAATAAATGTCGATTAAATCTGGTATTATGATTGAATAAGACACAAATAGAAAATGGAAACGTTTACAAATTTGATATGCCCATGTGACGTTGTCCCCTGGTCGCAGCGCCAACTGTGACGTTCTATTCTGGTCTACCACGGCACCAACTGTGACGTCCCTAAACAGCACCAATTGTGACGTCCTCGCCGCGGCGCCAACTGTTCGCTCCTCGCTGCTCCGGTCGGGTGTCGCTGCTCCAAACGTGACGTCCGCCTGTCGTGTCAGTCGTGTTGTCTCGTCCTGTGACGACCAACTGGCTTGGTATCGGTCGCGGCACCCAAATGTGACGTTCTAACCTTTTGGTGATTCGGGTGGGAATCTGGTTAGATTTGATATCAGCCTCGTCGTTCCCAACTCGCTTCCAACGCCTGGTTACCAAAGTAACTGCATTGATCCCCAGTCTGCCTACACACGTTGTGAATTGATCTTAGGCAGACGACATCAAACAGTGTTGGGGCCGTAATGCAAACCGAGTTCAACGGGGGTGATACCACACAGTATGCATAAAAGAAAATAAAATGAAAACTCAAAAAGTTCAAAGTATCAAAGAAAAAGGTAACAAACTTTATGTCTAGTTGTTCGATACATAGGACTGCATCTATCTCCCGACCCGTTCTGTGGATTGTGACACGTCGTTTTCCGTTAGGCAAGTTTTAACGCTTCAAGTTGTTTGCTCTCTAAGAAATTGGTGTTTCGGTGTGTCTTCGGACGAAAGTCGAAAAAAATTTATTTCGGTGGTCTGGATCTAAGTCGCTCTTCAAAATAATTGTTCTTGGGTTGAAGAGGAGTCCGGAATTTGCGTGAATCTTGGTCAGCTATCTGCGAGGCGGCTTCAACTGGAGACTGAACTCACTGGAACTGCTGGAACTTAACACTGGAACTGATTTCTGCTCGTAGGGGCTTCGCTTTTATGGACGCCGTCCAAAACCGGGGTGGGTCTGTCGGCGTCGGGGTTTCCTCGATAATTCTAAATACATATCCACCTCTCTGGTTAGGAATTTCCACTCTTTTCCATTTTTGGGAACCTTTCCTTGCTCCTACCTTCTCACCATACTTCAGAGGGGCGTGAACTGCCCTCCCCACTTCTTCGTAGCAGCTTCTCATACCTACACTCTGGATGAGGCGGCGACAGCCTCCTTCGTGCGTCACGTGATCACCACTCGACCAATGATGTCTTAGTCGGGCGTGGACGAATCCGCGGCTTTGTTTCAGGAAGAAAAAAATTATCTTGCTTAACTAAAAAAATTATCCCTTCTTTTCCTTTTCTTCCTCTTAATCGCCATTATCATTTCTCTAGCCGCGAACGCGACAATATGAACAATGACGGTCATAACTCTTGTTCTACACGTGGTTTTCGTCAGGTATTTTATCGCCATTTATCAGAATGAGTGGTCTTCTTAACACGGCCAACGTCGACCCGAAAAGACATTTCTAAATTCCCATTCATTCCCCTTTCGGTACATATTTTTGATAACATAATTTTATTATCGCAGGCCAAGGATGTTCCGTCGAAAGAATTCGGTCTGTCGTGCGTGTGGCTTTGATACAATTAATTTTTCCTATCTTGTCCAATGTCCTTTTAGTTGCCTGTTTTTCGTCACTTATCGAAATAACATTTTCATTTGAATTTTTCTTTGGCCAGTCGACCAGCAGTTTGTTTACGTACCCCTAGATAACACAGCCGTTATCAAAACACATCTGATTCTTTCTTTCTTTCCCTTTCTTTTTACTCAGAATTTCCCTGTCATTGTAATGACACCCTTTCGCCATTTGTTACTTATCAATATATCCATTGTCTCTTAGCCGTGTGTATGTTCTGCTTATCACCCACGATTCATCTCGCCTTTCTTTCTGCCTTCTTTTCTTTCTTTTCTTTCTCTGCCTCGTTAAATGGTGCCACACCCGGTAACATTTCTGATGGCGCTACAATAAATTTCGGGAAATAATCATGAATCCATGTGCCTTCCAGTATCAGTGATGGGGAAACTTCGAAGAAGCTACCATGTTGACAGAAACAATCCCCCGTGCCGTCATATCTCTACTTCCGTTATCGTATTTGGACTGTTTTACTACTGAATTTATTGTATGTCTGACAGAAATATAGCAATACCTTCCGCATATATTTTCTATATTTTTTTGCTCCATCCCTGTTTATATTAAATGTCTTTTATATTACGTTATTTGTTTCTTTGTTTCAGATTCAGTCAGAATAATATCCATTTCGTTTTCTTCATTTCCACAACTGATTTTATCTAACCGTATGTTGTAAATTTTTTTATCTGGATATTGAGTAGAATTATTATACAGTAAGTTTATTATATATATTCCAAATATATGTCATATTAATTTCTTCAGGGTACTTCTCGATTAATAAGTTACAGACGTGCGTATGCTTTTATTGAAGTTAAATAGTTTTATCTCGTCAACAAGACTAAATGAAGTCGATTTATTCTTTTTTTTCGGTGAATTCACACAGTTTTCTTTGGACTATGATGAGCAGCAACTCTAAAAACGAACAATTTTTATGTCTTTTATTCTTCGACGGTAACTGCTATTCTGCCAAAACTTAGCGAATTAGTTTGGAAACATTCTCTAGAAATATGCAATAGCAATCTTCTAAAGTGCCACCATTTTTTTTTTGTGTACGTATATATATATATATATATATATATATATATATATATATATACATGCATTCATGCATATCTATATCTATCTATCTATCTCTCTATATATATATACATATGTGTGTGTGTGTATGCATGCATATATATATATATATATATATATATATATATATATATATATATATATATATATATATATATGAACTTATAGTTCCTAAGATTAATTGTCGTTAGGATTTTCCCTTGATACACTAAATAAAAGCAACACATACATGTTGAAATTATCTGTTGCTATCTCCTCTTAACCCAATGTTCATATTATTATCTGTTTTTTTATCGTCTAATATCCTCTGGAGACACAGGTCATGGGTATTTCATTTTTTAAGAATTTTACACTTTAATTTTTTTTTAAATCTCTTCATGACCACATCCGCTAGCTTTTTAATTTTATTAATCTCCGAATTCTTCTATCTATAAATTCTGTTGATCGATCATGTTCAATCATTTCAGATTACAGATAGTTACCTTTTATATTTACCTGTATGGATTTATTTTATTTTCTCCCCCCACTTTGCTTAGATTAGATTCTTTCATTCAGATTTTAATTTCTATTACTACATTTTTATCTCTCGCATTTTCTGTCGCATTTCTCGTCATATTCCACTAAATCTCGCGTCAACTGTCAGTATTTCAAAATATATTTTTTATTGGAAACAAATCAGTCAACTGTCAGTATTTAAGAATAAATTGTTTCATCGGAAATCTATCAGTCTTTGTTAAATCAGAATAAAATTATATATTTTAACCTATAATGCATATGAGATCATTCTTTTTGAGTACTTAACACTCGGCGTTGATCATTAAATTAACACCTACATTAAGCTAAAATCTACGCGTCAATGTTTGATCAAAATGACAATATAGATATAAGACAAAAACAAGCTATTGTGGAACCAACTGACAACTGTTGAAAATACAAAAATACCATTAAAAAAGCTAAAATCTTGAACACGGACATCAATAAGGAAAAGAAAGAGTTAAAGGCAAACTTCTTCCTACACATTAATATGCTCAACGCCTAGATTATCTAGATAGCCAAAACGCCCAACAATGTTAATTCCTTTAGAATGATAACCTTAATTTTGACCATAGTTACAGAATAACGTGATCTTCAGACGGTTGAAGGCACGGATATACAGCATCATTCAAAGTACCACTCACAAAGAATGCATTTATTATATGCTGTGTCAATGAATTAAGAAATACTATAAATTAAATCTAACGTTGCCACATCTATTCTTTTGTAATTAAGACCATGACAAAAATAAAACACACACATATTTATATTCCAGCGTCTTATATGCACGTGTTTATCGTTGCTTGGAAATCACCCATGTAAACAGAAACAGACTATCATCACATTATGGTCCGTGTATTGTTTAATATAGTGTACAGTAATTGTCATCTTTGATAATAGCTTATGTAAGCCGAAAGCTTAGATTGGATTAAAAAATATGGATCACTATTGCGATTTTCTTTCTTCGTTTATTGATAATTTTTATTAAGCTTATCAGTCGTTATGAAAATAATTTACATAAAATAAATAGCCAATACTTGTCTATATTATTTAATGAAACATGTATGAATGAAAAACTGCTGCCTAAATACACACACAATATATATATATATATATATATATATATATATATATATATATATATATATATATAAAGACATTTTTATGTTTAACGTTCTTTTTTTTATAGATACAAGTATTTTGATAAATGCTCTGTTTATAATAAACAGTATTAAATAACATTTACCGGACTGATTATAAACAGAGCGTTTACTTAAATACTTGTATCTATAAAAAGAACATTAAACATAAAAATGTCTTTAATAAATAAATTGTCGGACTTTGTCCATTTCTTAATATATATATATATATATATATATATATATATATATATATATATATATATATATATATAATAATAGCGATGTTCGTAAAACAGAAGGCGCAGGAACAGTTAAATTTTGAATTTTAATGTGCGGTGTTATATGTTAACCAACATAGGCAAACACAGAATATATATATATTTAATATGTACACACACAGATAGAAATAAAAGTATATTTAAATTAGTCTACATAGAATTATAATATAAATGTATAATATCTGTGTAGTATATGTTAACTTTATAGATTTGAAAGAACGAATCTCCATGAATATCAGCATATATGAGCTAGCAAATTGGGTATCTCGAGGTGGTGTAATGGTTAGCAAGCTTGTCTCGCTAAAACAATTGCGAATGAGTAGCGAGTTCGATCCTCACTGGGTACACTTCACTTTCGGCCTTTGCCACATACCAGCTACGCTTATAAGATCTTTATATGAACATGTAAGTTCTGATAATTGTTTTTGTAACGTTTTTAATTTGTTCGCAAGTATATATGTATGTTTGTTGGCGGGCTGGGTAGGGCTTGAGTGTATATGAGCGCCAACTTTTTCTTTCTGCCAAATAGTGCCTAAACCACTTGGGAAATTAACGCGATTGAATTACTTAATTTCTACTACCATCCAAGATGTCTCTCAAAGTAGGTGGGACATTTGAGCTCACATTACTTGACGGGAGATGGGCGTATTATCACACAAAGAAAAAAAACAAACAAACATTAACCCCTAGAGATTTTCATGGTGGCGAACTTTTTACAAAGGTGAGAAAAAGAATGAAATAGATGGTAAAGTAACATCGTCAAGGATATTTCTTAATTTACATATTTTTAGCACATTCATACATTATATATATATATATATATATATATATATATATATATATATATATATATATATATATATGGAATAGTAAATGTTTAGATTTAAAAAGGTTTTTTTTTTTTTTCTTATATTTTATATATATATATATATATATATATATATATATATATATATATGTATGTATATATATATATATATATATATATATATATATATATATATATATATATATATATATATATATATACATATATATATGTATATATATGTGCATATCTATCTATCTATCTATATATATATATATATATATATATATAAAAAATATGTGTATATCAAACATTTTAATTCATCTATAGACTCCAAACTGTTTAATTAAGGATATTTACCCACTATCATTTAAAACACTGAAAAATTACATTTAACCAAACCGAATTTTTGTTAGTAGTAGACATCAGAACTTATATAAAGTCATTACTTAATATGAATTCCTGTGCAATTATCTTATTTTTTTCAGGTTAATAGGAGTAGATATATACACCTATCGTTCGGTCCAAACTCTTTTGATGTCTATTGAACAGGAGTAGAGGATCATCCCTTGTTCCCTGTTCAATGGCTTAACAGTCCTTTTCTCTCTATTTCTTACCTGGGCCATGATGATTTAACTGTCGTATATCTTTTGTAACAAAAGTATCTAGTGGCTCTTAATTATCATTATTAGTGCACCGGTTTGGCAGTTTGCTGCTGCTACATCCGACTTTGGTCTTTGGTAGCGCTTAGAGAGTATGCTTCGTTAACAGTTTCGTAATATCGGGGTATCTGTAGTGCAATATGGTTCAAGGTTAGGTGTCCTTGCGTATATTTCCAGTGGACAGCCCTAAGGCTGCCTTATGCTATGCTCTCAGCCACACGCTCGCAGGTTTCTATCACCAATGACAATATATATTGATAATTACGATGGTCTTTTTTTTCTCTCCGTTTAAAGCATATCACTGGGAAATGACAACAAAAATAAATAAAACTAACCCTACTAAAAAATGCCTACCCCATTCAATCTTTCTTTTTCCAGTATTCTTGGTATCCGTTCAATCTTCTGTAGAAACTTTTCTCCTGAAAAGGTCGCCAGCTATCTTTGTGAAAAATCATTCGACTCTTCGGTTGCTAACAATGAATTCGTAGTTCCAGGTTATCTTACTCATTGCCGAAAAAAAGCCAGCATGCATATTCATGGCCTTGCTCTTTACATCTGGGATAATTTTCCGATGGACAGGTAACTCCCTCTCGCTCTCTGTTCTTTCATGTGCTTTCAACTTTCGTGATTGAGCTCTGCCAGCTATCGTTTTTTTTTCCTTTATCGCACCCCTTCAACCCAAGACGGCAATATATTAGATGCAATAGTAGACATTATAGAAAAGGCATTTTCTCTCCATATATCTGTGAACATCTTTTTTTCCGTGACTTTAATGCTCACAACTAAGAAGTTTCAGAATACTGCCCTCTTGGTAACTCGGATCACTCTGTGTTATCTGTTGATAACTCCTTCCAAACATCCATTAAACATTATCCATGAGACCTCTGTCCTGTACCATCATGCTGTTTGGGAGTTATTCCTGGATATTCTTCCTGAAGTCCCTTGGACCGACATCATTATTCTCCCTATTGAAAATTGCGCCAATGATATTCCTTCTTGGGTCAAAGCGGTGTGGACAAATTCATCCCTTCTTGCGAAATATCAGGTAAACCCACATTCCTCTCCATGGTACACACCAGCATGCTAAGCCAATATAAGAAAAGGAACCACTATTGCCTGCTATACAAGCGTGACAATTCTCGTGAAAACAGGCGCCTTATTTCTCCTGATAGTAGCAAATGTATGTGATAGCTTGAAGGAGCTAAGACTCTGTGTGTTGAGAAAATGAGATACTACATGATTACTGTCGCCTCTACAATACGGTACTACATACATACCACGTCACTGTTCCATCTCTTCAGGTTGAGGTGTTATCATCCTTTGCTGATAAATCTGAATGTGTTCACGGTAAATTGACCTTAATCTCTTGACTAATCTGGAGCATCCCTGCCTAATAACCACTTCGAAATGTCTCCCTCTTTAGTGAATGTATATAAACCCTGCCATGGATTCTGCTCTCATATATAACGTTGATCACACCAATATAGTCATTATGAAGTATCTCTCGAAGCGGCTATGGTGATCTCTAAACTCTATGATAAATGCCTCGCTGCCTCCTTCTTTTCGGCCGGCTTGAAATCATCATCTGTTGTACCAGTTTTTAAGAAGACCCTCGAAACTTCAGACACATCAAAATATCGGCCTATTCATCATCTACCTCTTTACGGGCAAATCTCTGAGGCCTTAATCAATGATGAATTGGTTCATAATCCCGCATCACAGGGCCTGTTCTTAGACAAGCAATACGGCTTTAGTTTTTCTACGTCAACTGATGATGTATTAACAACAATAGCCGAATGAGTCTGTCATACTCTAGATAAAAACGGTGTAGCCCGAGATGAGACATTGGACATCTTGAAAATGTTTGAGAAAGTTTGGTTTTTGAGGTCGTTTCCACATGCTGAAAAGTTACGGTACCATTTTTCTTCTGATCCCTGTTTCTACCACAAATCGTGAAATGAAAGTTGGCAGAACGGCCACCCATCTACATTATTTAAACTGACGCGGGTGACTCCCAGAACCCAATCCTTGTTACAACGCTGATGGTAATCTTCATTGAAGATCTTCACTGTATCATCAGATATCAACTTGGCATATACGATGTCGACACTACCATTTTCTCTATAGTAAAGCTCATCCGTTCGATTAGGTCAACATGACAGCCGATGAACAAAACGACGCGAAGTCTGTGATTGTCTATGGCAAATGATGGCCTTCCAATTTTAACGTCTCCAAATATGTACTTGTACTTATTTATCATTTGAGAGACCCCTGTCTGCTTCCCATCATCATGGCGGATGCTATCCTTCAGAAAAGTGATTCATTGCGTCTAACTTGGCTAAGATTCTCAGCTGACATGAAATGGAAATACTATATCGAATCCATTATTATCTCAGCTACTGAGAATGTCAGTTCACATTTACATACGAGGCAATCGTTCACTTCGGAATCTATCTGGAATATCTATAAAGCTACCATTCATCCATACTTAGAATATTTCAGTGACAAATAGTCCGATACCGATGATATTTATATGGAGATACTTGATAAGATCCAAAAAAGAATCAGCAATATTATCTGGGGGCTAGCCGTAAGTCCCTTGCCGGTTGACGTAAGGTTGAGAGTCAATAACAATTTAATAAATATATTCATTAAAATTGTTCAGTTACTTGGACTTTATGAATTTAAGCGAATTACTAGACTGGCGTTCTATACTCATCAATTTACATTTGAACAATTTAAAAATAGCCGCAACTTCTATTCTGAGAGTTCCTTCTGACGCACATTTCGCTTGTAAAATTATCTTGCAGCTCCATTTTTCTATCCAAATTTAATCTACAATTTTTTTTCGATGCAATACTAATCGTTAACTACTGTCCCCCTGAATGTGCTTTTCTCTTTCAACTCATTACGCAAGATCAATATATATATATATATATATAGAGAGAGAGAGAGAGAGAGAGAAAGAGAGAGAGAATATATATACTTGTGTGTATGTGTAACTATATATAAGCTATCTTCTGTGGAGGTCTCTTGGATTTGCCATCATCAGAGCAAAATTTGATATCAATTCTCCCACAAATTCTGAGATTAACCCTCCCCGTCATAGTAATTTGGTATGTACTCGACACCCACAGAGTTGCATTGTGATACAAGGAACCCGACTGCGTACACCCGGACTAGGAACAGGAATTACGTCGATCATTTCGCAACTGTCGGTTACGCTGATCTCGGTGAGAGTACCGATCTCTCACTCAGGTGCAATTAGTGGGCAGACCATCTCGCAGCTGTCCCCCAGGGCTGGGCACCTTTCAGTATAATTTTTTTCTCAGTAGCGAATCTGTCCATTGACGAAGCCACCCCTGAGCGAACTCTGCTCAAAGACGCGACTGAGAGATGATAAATAAACGTGTTAAAAACTACTCGAGATTATTTTGGCATGGGCTCAACCCCTACGATATTGATTTGTGAGACGAGGTCGGTTTAATGTAAGGACCCCGAGCGCTTACAACCGGTATAGGAATTTAAATTGCCTGCAGACTCCGTCACTTTCGTTTGGGTTTGCCTCGGTGCGAGCACTGATATCTCTTTTTGGTGCAATGAGAGGAAACGCATAAAACCCGGCTAGGAGCAAAAATCTCCCCAGACTCCGCAATTATCTTTCCGTTAACGCTGCAGCCCCAGAGCGAACTCTGCCCAAAGACTTGACGCGACCGCGATATGATAAATAAGTTGTTACTAACTAATCTAGAGAGCAATTTACACACTAGTTATTTACTCTGTTTCATCAGTAAAACGAATTGTGACACAAGGTCAGTCATTAAGGTCGTGGTCCTAGCGCGTACACACGGGGTGGGAATAAAAATAGCCCGCATCCTATGCAAACTTCGCTTATGCAGGCCTGGGTGCCAGCTTCTATACCTCTCTCCGGTTCAAGGAGTGGGCGTAGCCTTGGACAGGTGTTATCCAAGGGCTGGGCACCTCTCAGTATAATTTTACTCAGTTGTGACTCTGTACTTTGATGAAGCAGCCGCTGTGCACTCTGCCAAAAACAAAGACGCAACTGAGAGATGATAATAAATGTGTTACAAACTACACGAGAGTTCAGTTTACACACTAGTCATTTACTCTGTCTCCGCACAAAGTGAAGTTGTGACACAAGGCGAGTTTTTATGGTGTGGACCACGGCGCATACACCCGGGTCACGAAAAACATTGCCCTGAGCCCCTGTAACTCTCGGTTGCGTTGGAATCAGTGCGAGTTCCGATCTCCGGTCTGATCCATTGAAAGGGCGCGGCCTCGGGCAAATGTACCCCAGGGTTGGGCACCTCTCAGTATAATTTTACTCTGCCTAAAGACAGAGACACAACTGAGAACATATATATATATATGTGTGTGTGTGTGTGTGTGTGTGTGTGTGTGTGTGAGAGAGAGAGAGAGAGAGAGAGAGAGAGAGAGAGAGAGAGTGGAGGCACGGTGGAGTAATGGATAGCGGCTTGGATTGAGGAATCGCAGAGCAAAGTTCGAATTCCAGTCGAATCCATTACATTCTCTTACGTGCTAATACCCTTGGAAAAGGTATGAATCCTCTTCCTCTCCCTCCAGCTATGGGTAAAATAGCAGGACAGACTGGGTTCTATAGCCATGGATGGCAACTGGTCTAGGAGAAGGACAACTCTAAATTCAAAACTTGTGGAGGGTCGTTTGGGAACCTCGTGGCATTCGGTGCACCAGGTCTCTGTATTCGTCCCTTCAAAGATCTTAGATGAGGGTGAATGGAGTCTCTTGAGCCTTGGTTATAATCCATTTAGTGATGGTGTCACGACAAAAACACCCTTGATAGCCCTAGCGAAGCATCAAGAATTCCGGAATTTGAAAAGATTATGAACTACACCAATCAAAGTATTGAAGATAAGGAATACTGGAAAGATGTAGTGAGTTCAATCTCGGCTGAGGCCGCAAGATGATGATGTGTGTCTGTGTTGCAAACCACTCAAGTGAGAACTTGATTTACTTGACTCACCCCCTTGACACAAGGTCAGTTTATTACGTGGTGACCCGAGTGTCTCCGCGCTGGTCAGAACTGGTCTAAGATTGTGATAACTGATCTTCCTGGTCCAAGCTGGTCAGAGACAGTCCAAGGTAGTTATAGTTATGTGCCCGGTATTAGAATGTGCATACCACTCATGTGAGGTTTACAGACTAAAAGCTAAAAATCTTTATTATATATAATCGACTTTATGGCAATATCACTCTTCAGGTTTAACTAATTTGCATACTGAGATTAAAAACTTTTATTTCATTAATTAACTCTCATTCATTAATGTTTATATTCGGGGATTGTTTTGATTTTCATATCAAAAATAGTTATGTTTAGAAATACAGTCTTATGTCGTGCAGAAAAGTGCTTGAAATTTACATTATACTTGGCATTTAACAAGTTGGTATCTATTCGCATAACTTTCCTCAACAAGTAAATTTATGTAGGGAATGTTCATTTAATAAATTTTTAAAAAAAAAAATTCATGAATAGCACATATCTTATTTGCGAAGCGATAGCTATATATATATATATATATATATATATATATATATATATATATATATATATATATATATATATATATGTGTGTGTGTGTGTGTGTGTGTGTGTGTGTGTGTGTGAATATTTTCCCGCGGGCAAGGCGGTAGTGTCACTAGTAAGCAGAGAGATACAGAGACTGAAAGATAAATGGGTATGGTGGAAATAAGATAAAAAGAAAAAAGATGAACGCGGATAAAGGCAAAAGAGGATGACCACTGACGTTGCATTTAAATTTTTGAAGGTTGTAGTCATCGGGAAACAAGTATGAGAAAGATTTGTTCACTGAGGGAAGCTGCTGGGGTATTAATTAAATTCTTTCAACAGTAAAGGGCAGGACCTGGATGTTAACATCGTAACACGCTTAAATTCATATAGTCGGTGCACTAGGAAAAATAACACATCGGAGAATTTAACATGCATATATTTGTAGAAAAGACCGAGAGAAACCACATAAGGTCTGTGAGAAATTGACTGTAGTCGCGATCCCAAGTCAACAGTGACTAGATTGCTTATCCTTCTCGAGATGGACAGCAGGATCAGATATGGCAACCGTTGTAACCTAGGAAGTTTTCCTGAATGACTAAGACGTGTTAAACATTCTGTCAAGACGCAGAGAACCAACATTCTACGCGTTAGGTGCATCAATTGATTAAATGTAGTTGTTCCACCTCAGTGGACAACATGAGGCCAGGTAGGTGCAGTAAGTCGTTCTCGCGAAGACGGTAATCAGCAATATTGATATGGGGTGGGGCAGAAATTTTTCTCTGTGCTGTTTCATTTTCGAGGCATTAAAATATACAAGAAATTCCCTGCCATAGTTAAGAACAGGGGTTCAACGGCCAGGTAAACTTTGTCAGTATTGCCGGATTATATATATATATATATATATATATATATATATATATATATATATATAAAATGAATATAAATATAAATAAATATATATTATATGTATAATTATTTATATATTATATGCGCGGTACTTATTAGAAAGCGCTCAATATCAGAGATAGAGCTAACATATTTGGTTGGATATATATATATATATTGCTTGGTATTTGGGCTGGAATTCAGAGCGTATGGATGTTAATCGGGGGACAGTGCAGAAGTTTCGTAATGAGTTGGATGATATATCTAGTCATCATCATGGTGTTTGGTGTGATCACAGGCAATGACAACGCCCATTCATCTTGCCATAGGGCCTCAGACTCAACACGGAGGTATACATCAAGTGCCTTGAGTAGGTAGTGCTGCACTGGGACAGGAGTGTATTTTCTTGAAAACAATATGACTGGCAACAATATATTTCACCATCCCACACAAGCTGGGGTACCTAATCATGGCGGTCTGACAATTTCTACGACCACATTACCTCTTACATCTGACAACCTAAATCCCAAGACTGCAACACCTTGAATATTATCTGTGGGGAGCGGATGAGCGTGATGCACCAAAACATCTTGTAACACCAAAGTTAGTCTGAAGTCGAGGATTATAACAGTATTCACTTTCAGAAGAGAAGCAAGAGATTCCGATGTCTTCTGACTGAAGCCAATGAAGATTTTATTGAATAAATTTACTATTTCGTGTTTCATGTTATTTATGTGTAATTTTGGTAAATACATCATTAGATGTCAATTTTATATTAATTTTTGAATAATCTAGATGAGAATTTATCCATCGCATTCTTTATGTGAATGTCAAAGAAATCAACGGTGCGTATTCTAAAATACTTTTAACCTCTAAAATAGTATGTAAGTTAAAATACCCGCACAGACACACGCACACACACAGACAAACATACACACACAAGCACACACACACACACGCATCCAAACAGACAAACATATACAAATACACATGCACATGCACTCACAGAGACAAACATACACACACACGCATCCACACAGACAGACATACACACACACCCACACACCCACACAGACAAACATACACACACGCAACCACACAGACAAACATACACACACGCAACCACACAAACATAAACACACACGCAACCACACAGACAAACATACACACACGCACCCACACAGACAGACATACACACACACGCACCCACACAGACAAACACACACACTCACTCACACAAACGTACACACACACGCACCCACAAACACGAACATACTCACACGCACCCACACACTCAAACATACACACAAACGCACAAACATACACACACAGATACAAACATGCACACACACATACACATAAACACGACCACAAACACACACACACACACACACACACACATATATATATATATATATATATATATATATATATATATATATATATATATATAGAGAGAGAGAGAGAGAGAGAGAGAGAGAGAGAGAGGAGGGAGATGTGTGTGTGTGTGTGCGCGCATGTTGGATTAAACAATTTAGACATGTGGTTTGTTTTTCACTTGTATCCTTTGTAATCAAATATCTACTTTGTTGTTCCATGATAAAAGAGAGGAAGGAAGTTACCATGGTTGTATCTATTCATTTTTACAGCTATTGCCACGTGGCTCCCTGCTTTCCAGCTTGTTGGAACTCCCTCTTTGTAGCCCCTGTTGTAAGAACACTGGAGAGCCTATCTGGTCTCTCTAACTATCGGCCTATTAGTCTCCTACCGCTTTTCAGCTAAGTATTCGCGAAGCATGCATTTATGTTGAATTATTTTAACTCTCACGAACTACCCTATGACATACAATATGATTTCCAATTTTCACGGTCTACCGCTGATGTGCTTACGGTCATCATTGAATATGTATATCAAGCTCTTGACAATAACGGCATAGCTCGAGCCATGCCTTTGTATATCTCAAAAATGTTTGACAGTGTTTCGCATTCTTGTCTTCTACGTAAAATTCAGGGCTACGTTATAACAGGACGATTGTTTTATTTAACCTGATAATTCCTATCAAATCTTGAAATGAATGTCGTCCTGAACTAGCTCGCTTCCAGATACTTTCAGACGAATGCGGGTGTCCTCCAAGGATTTATACTGTTTCTGATCTTCATCAATTATCTTTTTGATGTGAACTTTTCAATCTCCAGGTCCCCCGGGTTTGACAGATTAATCGATAAAACTGAAGGTGGGCATGACTTTTTCAAACACCAAGTAAGCGTTTATGCAGATGAAAATAGGATTTACTCTTTTATCAATAGCAAATCCGTCATAGCTGACAAAATTAATCTGGTCGCTCTTCTTTAAAAGGACGTCTAATCTGTGTTTTATTGGGAAAAGAAATGGCTCGTACATGTTAATACCTCGAAAATTTCACTGCTGTCATTTAACCGCGATAGGGAAATATCCTTTCTGCTTCTTCACTTCGATATAATTTTTTCCCTGATACATACAATCTTCAAAAATTTAAAGGCATCATTAATCGCGATCCATTGCCTTAAATCCCGTTTATCTCTCGTCCTTTCACCAATCCCGTCTATACCCAGTTTTTTTCTGTCACTTTCACTCTCTGTAACGCCCCTGCGTAATAGTGGATCTCTCGCCTTGCTTGGAGTGATAAGATTAAAAATACTTTGGATATATACCAATATCATCTTCAGGTATATGATGACTAAGAAAATTCTCTTTGACCAACAATACTTGCATACTTCACCAAGAACGTAGTAACTAAATTTACAAATTTTGGGAGCCAACTTTATTAAAAAAAAATAAAACCAACCTTAAATAAATTCTATTATGATGCTAGTGCAAATATTCTGTAATGCTTATAGTATATGTTTTTTTTTTAAAAAAATATCTCTGTTAAATCTAAACAGATTAAAAAATAAAAACAAGCAAACTATAAACTGCTAACAAAAAAATCAATTCTTACCTTAACTAAGTTATCTCTTTTATATTAAAATGTCTAAAATATGAAAAAATTCAAAAAGCACAGATTGTGACTAGAAGATGTTATCCCATTTGATATTTATGGAGGTACTCACATATTTCTTCTCGTCCAACACCTGAGAGCGAAACAGCCAAGACCTTTGCTGCTCTTATTAATACTGCAGCGTCCACTATAGAATAAAGATAAACGGTCTCACAGCACTATGTCTTAATGATTATGGTTCCCATAATAAGTTTTTTCTAGTGGCGAAGTTACTCGTCTTAGGCCCAACCAGTTTGTGAGTCAGAATTAAACCTATCCGAGACCAGTTAGCAACCAATGTTGGAAATCCTAGATCAACATTAACGAATATATTCGAGAAGTATTGGTTCCTTTCCTTTCCAAAGGTTTATGTTTGATAGTGAACTAATCGACCTCATGTAGCAGTTGAATACGTTTTGCAAACCTACAGATCGGCAAAGATACATAGACATCTGACAAAACTTTGTAGCGACTTGTATACCATAACTTCAGATCATGATACAAAATAGTAGATATTCACTGATAAATATCGTCGGAGATTGTAGATATCTGGTGAAAATTAGAACAAATTGAAGAAAAATTGAAATTTTAAAAAAAAAATTATTGAATCAGGTTTTTCTTCTTATTTATGAGAATACTGATCTTAATTTTAATGATCAGTATCGAGATATATGTGATATAAATTTATATATATGAAAACAATGTCGTATCAATAAATTGCTAAATGGAAATTATCCTGTGTTACACGTCTCATCTACTGAAAGAGTTTCAAATTTACATCCAGTTTTAATGAAAATTTTCTGTTTGTTAATTCTTCGCTTATCGAAGTGTGCCATATGAAAAATTGTCAGCCATGGATAGAAAAAGATAAATGATGGGAAAATGACTGATATCGACTAACATGTACATCAAGACACATCATTCGCCAATTTTTATTTTTAATTTGAAATATAACGTTCTCACATCTTTAGCATTTTCATCCTTTAACAATATTTGATTCGTTTGAAGAAATTTTACAAATAAGACGAAAAACATTATAGAAAATGTATTTTCATTTTCTCCTTCAGTTATCTTACATGAATAATACTATAATGTATATATCCAGACATTATGGCGGCAAATATGGGTAAGTGAACACCTGATATGTACATAAATTCATTTCAATCATTATATATAAATGTCTGACTAGAAATGTTTGCCTGCGTCCCCGCTTGAATGAATCATCCATTGATATAATAAACTAATATGCCCTCATCTCTCATTTTTTTTCGGTATGTCCTTTGCAAGTGTTTGATTGTTCTTAATAAAGGATTTCCACCTTCTTGGAGTTAATAAGAGGTTCTTCAGTAATTTTGTACCTTTTAACACTTCAATAATCCTTCTCAAAATATATTGGCATCAAAGGTTCTTCAAATGCCAATTTAGCATGTTATCATATGAAGAAATTTTTGGCTAAATGGCAAAAGTCGATTTTGTCGAGGATTTCGGCTACTTAACAGAAAAACTCGAAACCAAATATTTACATAAGACTGATATTTATTCGTACAAAAGTACAAATTGTGGCACGAGGCCAATAAAGGGGAGGGGTAGAGGCTGGTCAACACTAACTATCTTATACCTAGCTAATCAGATTCGCGACCCATTCGTACATTACATTTTACTCATTCACCAAAAGAACTCGTCCATCACGAAACAATCCTTCAACCACCATAATACCACGTCCTCTCATGGGAGACCTGCCAAAATCGCGCCCCATGCCATAAAAATTGTAATGATGATATATATATACAATTCTAATAATAATAAAATGAGAGGGGAGGGAAATGAACCTAATAATAAACTTAAAATAAACACAACTACAAAGTAAACATAATTGATGTTAGTAGGGACCGTCCAACCCATAAAACAGAGAGACCGCTGTATTCTGCCCAGGGGACAAAATCAAGAGACGCTCTCGCTAAGAGAGTGGTAAAAAGTATAAAATATTAGGCTGGAATGGGAAAATATAAAACTGACCCAGTCGAGATGAAAAGGGTGGGGTGTCAAAACAAACTGGGGAGGTTGGGAATCTCGACTTGGATCATAACCAAAGAACGGCCGGGAGGCAGGCCAGGAACAACACTTATTCACATTAACTAGGTACACTGAAGCTTATTTACATAAGACTAATTGTATCTCATATGTAATTTACATGGCCAAGTTGGAATTCATCGGTGAAAAAACACGGAGTTATAGTCGAAAAACGGTTTTTTTTAACCGTTTTTCGTCGCGATTTTTGGCATACGCGTGTAAGTTACTTTAATAGAAAAAACATTCCTCAATATTAAAGAAATAAGAATATCATATTAACAATTGCAGACACTGTGTATTGATCACACTTTTCTGTTCACAGACGCGTAACTGGGTGTAACTTTAAAGAAGGTAGGGTTAATTTTAATTTTTCAATGTCCAGCTAATGAAAACATTTGTTGATATGTTGTGAATCTATTTATTGATGTATATGCATTAGAAAACCTGGATTTGTTTGCAGAGATTTCACCCAGGACAACAAATTTCCATGACATCATAGATATCAATTACGTGGCTTAATTTGGCTCAACCCTTATTTGTAGAGGAAGAGGAAGCAAAAGAGGAAGATTTTGTTGCCGCTCTCTTCTAAGCGGAGAGAGACTGCTTGCCTAGAAAATCATCATTTAAGTCGACTCTAACATCAACCAACCATTGACATGTGTTCTAACTTCAGAGGCCCACAAACACTGGTGGTAATGGATCATTTTCTCGCATTTTAACGTTCCGCACAAACAGCATTTTCCCAAGAAACTTTGCCACATAGATGCTTCCCCAGAATACATCAATCTTGACCTCTTCGAGTCAAGGGTCATTTATTATCTATCCTCATTAACTTCATATTATTCACTTTGCCACCAACGCTTCCTTTCATAACAATGAAATGAAATTATATTTTTTCTTGTATAATGGCTAATTTTTGCGCCATGTCTGAAGAAAATCGGACAAAAATGACGACGTTATTCAGGATTTTATTTTAATTACTACGTTAACCCGATTTTTTTTTTAAAGGATTTTGCAATTTTTCTATGAAGCCGATGTTGCAGAAAAAAATATTGAAAACTGCACATAAAGCTCGTAACCTGAAATTTGTCTTGCATTAAGTGCAAAAAACATCAACTCATTCAGTAAAAAAATTCTTCGCGTGTAACTATGTCTTGGTGGTTGCAAAAAGCCATGCCCACCTTCAGTGGTATCGATTATTCCGTCAAACTCGAGGGACCTAGAAATTGAGAAGTTGGTCTACCTTTGTAAATGTGCAACATGTGTGTATAATTTCATCGAAATCGTTCAAGAAATGTGGACGTACATAAATAGCATACATACACAAACACATACAGTTTTCTTCTATTATATATATATATATATATATATATATATATATATATATATATATATATATATATATATGATGTATTTATATGTGTTTATGTATTCTTCACATCCACAGTACTGCAATAAAAGTGAATTATCATTCATAATTGTCTGTAAGACAGGTGTGCTTAGACTTAGTGTTTACTGAAACTATTCCTTCGAGGAAAACTTGAATATAACTTCAAATAAAACCATTACTTCTACTTGAACATAATTTTCCTTTACTAACGTGCTAGCAGGTGAGCTACGAGAATAGAGTAATAAATTTATCTCATTTGCCTACAAACAAATAATGATGCGATTTCAGCAATGTTTGTAGAATTGAAAATCCACACAGATATTTGAATTGAAAATCAACCCACCTTTCTTAATTCACTAACTTTAGTATTCTCTATAGCACCCCGGCCTTAAGATAATGTTGCTAAATTGTATAAGCTCACGAGAGAGATAAATATATGCAGAGTAATACATGAGAAACTAAACAACTATGCGGAATCGGTGTCCAGTGAAATTCAATGATCTATATTTTGCGCAGATCATATATTCAATCACCTTTCCTAAATTTAATGAGATATTTCAGATTGACGATCTCAAAATTGTATGTAAAAACAATCAGAAAAGTCTTCTTTTTTACGTGCTATCACACCAAGGAAGGGGTTACAGGGTGGGGAAAATTGAAGAACAGAAACAATAATGATGAACAGAAAGAGAAGACAGTAATCAGGATCATAGAAGAGAGCTATTGACATTGCATCTATTTTTTTGCAGATTAAAGTTGCCTTGAATGTATGGAAACGGAAGTGGGTACCACAAGCGAGAAGTGCGAGCAAAGGAACTCTTAACCTAGAATTTACGGCTAGCCAGCTTAACAATAAATTCATAGGATCTCCTACTGCTGTCTCCTGATGCCATCTCCTACTGCGCTAAATTTAAAAACTCTAGATACCGTAACGGAGAGCTCATCCGAAAACTTACCATAATGTATTTATAGAAAAAGCAAAGAGAAGCAATCTTATGGCGGTGGGAAAGTGACTGAAGCCGAGGCTCCATAAGAGGACCAATCTTATCGCATGTTAACGAGGAGCTCAAGGTAAAGAGAAGGAGCACCTGATCTTCTGTGGCAGCAATATTATAAGCATGGACAAATGTTAGAATTAAAAATATGTAAGAACGAAGCACTTAACCGATTTGTTAGCAGCTGACCTAGCAATGGATTTAGTACAGTCATTCTATTTCATGTCAGCAGAGAACGTATCCCAGAGTAGGCGCAACAAGTCAGTTCCTTGGAGGTTAGCATCAGCCAAGATGATTAAAGTCAGTGAGGGTTATCTCAGATTATTAATGTAGAGAGGTTTAGTTTTGGAGACGTTAAAATTAACAAGCCATCTGTTGCCCCAGTTAACTACGGACTTTAGGTCTTTTGGTACATCGGCTGCCATTTTGAAATTGTGGGACTGGTAAGCCTTACTATCAAAACAGAAGCAAATTGTTGTGTCACCAGCGTAGATACCAATTTGGGAGCTGATATCATCGAAAGGACATTGATGAAATTTAAAAACAAATAAGGAGCAAGAATGGAGATCTAGCGGATAACCGCGTTAGTACGAAAGAATCTAGGCGTATAGCTGTTCAGGATAAATTTCATTTCACGATTTGATGGGAAAGACTGGATGAATTCAAAACAGTGTCCTGAGACACCGTAAATTTTCAGCTTGTAAAGAAAACCTGGACGCCAGATCCTGTTAAATATTCTCGAGATACATTTTTATGGTTGGTCACCGTTTTTTATCGAGAGCATGATAGACTTTTCCCGCAGTTATCATCAGTACATCAGCTGTTCAATTGGAAACATAGAATCCATATTGTTTGTCTGAGAAAAGGCCCTGCGATGTGTGATGATTCAGCATTGATTAAATCCTTTGGGATTTTCCCCAAAAAGAGGTACAAGCATAATTGGCGGATAGTTAGAATGGTCGGACTGTTCACTAGTGTTCTTAAAAATAGCTTCTTATAGCATCGTAAATATGACTATCTGTCGCCAATTATAATGCAAACCGGAAGTACCGTGGAATAGTGTATAGTTGCTCGGATTGAGGAATCGGAGAGCCGAGTTCGAATTCTAGTCGGATTCATTACATTGTTTTAAGTGTTAATAAACTTCGGAAATATCCGAATCCTCTTCTTATCCCCTCAGCTATGGGTAAATAGCAACGCAGACGGGGTTCTATAGACTTGGGTGGCAACCAGTAATGATGATGAATTCAGACTAGCCAGAATATCGCTGAGAAAAGTCACTACATCCCGATTTTATGCGGAGGTTGATCAGTCTCTCTAAGCGCTACCAAATAGCCCGGGCTTCTACTCGGATGCAGCAGTCAGCAAAATGCGAACCCAATACCTTCACAATGTAAAAATCACAGCTGCCGGTTAGCCCAATCACCAAAAAGTTAAGACAGTTAAATCATTGTGGATCTTATACAAGAAAGAAAGAGAACCAGTAAAACATATCCTGCTCAATAGACAAGCGAGGATTTCAGGCCGTACGAGAGGTGAGCCTATCTAATCCAATTAACCTGCTAGAAAATCCTCATACTGTACCAAATGTTTAAACTATGAATCAGTTCCGATATACTGAAGTGAGAAGTTTAATAATTAATAGCAAAGGAGTGAAGAAAATACAGGACAAAGAATTGAAAACATCAGAAACAAAAAAAAAAAATAAATGAAAAATATTTAAAGTGAAATTATGTATGGTTCTCAGCATATGGAAGAGAAAAAGAAATCAGTTGTGAATTCATGATGGGAAAATCACACTAATACATAAAATTAGCTTTGCTGCAAATAAGAGAAAATTGAAAATGACACATCAGATCACGAGAGCGCATTGGAGAAGTGAATGATGTCTTCAAAAATCAAAACTAATCAAAATCCAGAATACAAACGTGCAACTAAACACTGAGTTCAACACACAGTATTTACTCGCACTCTTCAGACAATACGGTCATGCAAGAAACAGACCTGTCACCACACTGTATTGTCCTGAATCCACATGCTTATTTATATCCGAACTATTCTTTCTAGTGATCATTTTTACCCATATATATAGAATAACAGAAAAAGATATTTATATATATATATATATATATATATATATATATATATATATATATATATGTGTGTGTGTGTGTGTGTGTGTGTGTGTATGTTTGTTGTGCATGTATGTAGGTATTTTATATATTATCTGTTCACAGTTTATTTTCATACATACAATTAATTATTTAAGTCTATGCTCTATTTATAATAAACAAAATTAATTACATTTACAGGCCTGAATATCCGAGAAGTTTGTTAGAAAATCTGTGTCATCCGACAGGAATGGAACTTGCATAATACAGGGAACCATTATTAAAAGATGGTGTACTATACCATGTACGTACAGAAGAAGCGTCTATTCAGTAAATTCAAATTACCTTTTTAAACCAAAATTATATATATATATATATATATATATATATATATATATATTATATATATATATATGTGTGTGTGTGTGTGTGTGTGTGTGTGTGTGTGTGTGTGTGTGTGTGTGTGTGTCCGTCCGTTCGCGTGCTGGGTGTGTGAGTGCGCGCCTTCGTGTTTAATATCAATTATAGATATATATGAACACTGATTCTCAGATAGATAGATAGATAGATAGATAGATAGATAGATGAATATGTGTGTATAATATTCAAGTGATTTAGCAGATAGGGACGTTGCAACCATGCACATGCTCACAAGCACATTCGTATAACGAGATGACCAACCATATTATATCTGATTTATACTGCTCTGAAATAAAATATATATACACATACGCTCGAGCACACACACACACACACACACACACACACACACACACACACACACACACACACACACACACACACACACACACACAGAACACACACGCACCCAGCAACTCATTGCAATTTGGGCTAGGGTTAGTGTGTGTATTTGTGCTTGCAAATTTGGCTAAACTCCACTCATGTATGTCACGTTATAAGCGAACTCGTAAATCACTTGACTGTTGGGGATTTGAGAATTCTGAGTAAATGCTTTCTTTTCCTTCAAATCTGCCGCCCTTTGAAGTTAACTGCGTTATTGATAAAGTCCAGATATGTTTCGGCTTTACGCCAAATCCTGACTTCCAATTACGGCCTGGTTTCAATCTCTGTCTTTACGATTTCATGCATTTTAATCGTCGACTCATTCTTATGACGTATGCATCCGCTTTAATACGTAACTTCTTGCATTGCACTACTGCCAGACGTTAGTGTTATTTTCTTCATCATTATCACATCCTCAATCTTGTTTTGACGAACATTAGAATCTATCCTTTCAGTCTTTGATAA
>CAHIKZ030000299.1:722500-780000 GCA_903632075.3 Acanthosepion pharaonis
ATTTGTCCCTTCAAAAAGTGTGGCTGGTCCTGCACGAAGCCTTCACCACTGTATCTCATGTGCTGTTCTCAGGCTGTCGGTTTCCAGGAACCTTATCTGCTTGATACTCATACGACGAATTCGACTATATATATATATATATATATATATATATATATATATATATATATATATATATATATATATAGTACGAGAGAGAGTGTTAGCGGTGGAGCCTTTTGCTTTTCGACATTTCACGTCAGTCAAGACGATAATGTCACTAGGATACAAAGGCTCCAATGAGAATGTAAGAGAATTACAAACTGTTGAGAAAGAGGACAATAAAACAAAACAGATATAGGAACGCAACATATAACGATTGGCATTGTATTGAAATGTTTGAAGATTGTAGTTTGTAAGGATGCAAGAAATCGCAAGCAAATTCCACAGACATGAAGGGCGATAAATAAATTATTAGAATGGACCATACGCTTCCATCGAGGTACATCAACAGTGAAACAGTGAGACCTAATTGACAATCTAGTAGCCCTCTTGAAATCATGCAGGCTATACCCCAAGTATGCATATGAGCACAATTTTTGTTTTAACCAATCTCATGAAATATTTTCAATGAAAAATATTCGTTTCAAAATCAAGAAATCAGTCTTCTAAAAGAAATATATAAAATATATTTTAAACCTTAAGTAAGAAATGTCGAAAATAACACAGACAAAAAATAATGTCTGCAGGATAAGTAATTACATTAAGTTTCGAAAATATTAGATGAATCTTGCAAAATTTAAAATCTCATGGGTGTGTTATGAGAATGAAATATTTAAAAACATAAAAGTAGTATCGCATATAAATTTAGCATTTTGATGGTTTCGACAAGTGAAATATACTTGCTGTGAATTATTTGTCTATGGGGAAATTTTGAAGAGATTAGAAATGTTCTTTTGCTTACTAAATATACGTTATTTTATATTATCCATCCTTCATATATCAGATATCAACATCTCATTAGGTAAAGATAACATAATTATTTCTCGTATTAAAAATACTAATGTCTATTTTAATCAGTATATATATATATATATATATATATATATATGCGTATGTGTGTGTGTGTGTGTGTGTGTGTGTGTGTGTGTGTGTGTGTGTGTGCGCTTAGAGAGATAAGCAGTATAAATTGTTTACCTACCACATTGGTGGACTATTTTCAGGCGATGTTGCTGCTAGTAAATTATACCAACCGTGGATTCGGTCCTCTCTAAACCTGACTAACTATATTTTTCCGAGGAAAAAAAACTTTCAATAAGTGAACGCAAGCTACATTATAGACAGCTGAATGTAAATTTTATATTGAATTCACAACATAACTGATACATGATGTAAAATTCTGCATAATCACTTAAGATATATATATATATATATATATATATATATATATATATATATATATATATATATATGTGTGTATGTATGTATGTATGTATACAGGTGTCAAAATAATGTATACTTTCTTTAAATATTAATAATACACTACCGTGGTGTGAGAAATATTTCTTGATGAAAATCTGCAAAACTGATGAATTGTTAGAAGATGTATCGTTGAATACCCACATAGATCACCAAATTTGACTTACTTGGATTTCTTTTAGTGGGACTTTCAATAAAACACAGTTTACAGCATGAAACCTGTAACAATTGCTGAAATGAGAGTAGCAATTTAAGAAGAAGAGGCTCAAAAACCAGGGGAAATGATAAGGGACGTTTGTAAGCCTATTTCTTCAAGTGTATTGAACAGAATGGCAACCAGTTTCAGCACTTGATTATATGAATATTCTGCCATTGCCCCAAGTAGCTTTTATCTTATTGAAGTTAATTATCTAAGTTTTTTGTATATATAAATATTACTATATATTTTGTATATATATACACACTCAGATTCTTTAAATGTGTATTCTTTCTCTTGTATTAATCTTATTTACATCTCAAAATATATAAATTGTATAAGTTATAACGATTCAAGTAGTGTATGCGTTATATTGGGACACCCTATATATACATATATGTATATGTGTGTGCGTGTCTGTGTGTGTGAAGAAATATAGTCTTAAGGTGTACTATATTTATAATGTGAATAAAGTGCTCAATATCAGAGATAGAGCGTGTATAAATATAAAAGGGAGCATTGAAGTCAAAACTTAGAGGTGACAGTCTGTTTCATTCTAGACGCATTCGACAGGCCTGACGATTGCGTCTAGCATGAAACAGAATGTCGCTTCTAAGAGTAGACTTCAATGTTCACTATTATATATATATATATATATATATATATATATATATATATATATATATATATATAATGTTGATACTATATGTGAGATAATACGAAAATAATACTTTTAATTTATTTCATCCTAATATACAACATGCTTGAAGAAGAACAGCACCTCTAGATAGCACAATGTTTACGATTCAAAACACTAAATTCTTGCATAAACATTCGCATAATCATTTTGACCAATGAGGAACAAATGTCCTGATGACTGGTTCGTAAGCAAATTTTAGTTCCATTATTCAAACACCTTAATATTTTGACCTCCAGAATTATTTAGTTAATTTCGGTATGAAGTCTGTTATGAATAAACTGTCGTCTACAATAGGGAAATATGAAAATAAGACATCTCGTTTTAACATATATTTACCAAAATTACACCAAAAATATCTTGAAATACTAAAGATTAAATTTATTCAGTAAAATCGCCATTGGCTTCGACCACGGCTTCGAAACGACTTCGGAATCTCTCGAATCTCTTCTGGACTGTCACCTTGTTTAGGTAGGTAAATGCTGCCATCACCATTGCCTTCATTGGTGTTACACAATGTTCTGTTGTTCCGTCTTTTCATTGCGCCCAACACATAATAATCAAGGCGGTTAAACTCTGTATAGATAGGTGCTCAGTAAGGTATGCTGTGGACGCAGAAATTGTCATGGGTACTCTTGCTTTATTGGTTGTGTGCAGAGTCATGTTGCCAGATACAGGGTCTTCCAGCAGCAAACCTACCAACATAGGTCAGGACTACCTCCTCAAGTCGCTTGAAATAGGCCTCCGTTTTTAAACTGAGGCCCTCTGGGAAGATGAATGGAGGCATCACATCACCATTACTAGTGATCCCTCCAAACACCATGATGTTGACTGGATATATTATCGACCTCTCTCCAAATCTTCTGCACTATTCTAAGATTAACACCTAAAACCCTTAACATGTTCGTATTGGAATTTCCGGTACGTATGCCAAGCTATACAGTGTGCCGTTTCCAAATTTCTGTCTGAAGAGATTGTTTCATGATGCTTTATTTTCTCATTTGCGGTGCCCAACTGGCCCTACTATACTGTGCTGTCGAATAATTTCAAACGAACCAAAGCGCATGCGTGGAATTAATAATATAATTTTCCTTTAATTTACCCCTCGCACCCTGTATGCGACAGCGTGCACTTCATTACGCACGTGAAAATTCAATAATACATTTCTGTTTCATATACACATATATGTCATGCGACATTTTTCCAGATAGCCGAAAATTTTCTTACACTAACAAAATAAACTTAATTATGACTTATTAGATAGGAGTTAAAACTTCTTTTGACATACCTCAGAAATCTGCCCCTAAACTTATTCTATCAATTGTATAAAATAAGCAGCATTTCTTACGTCAATATATTCGCAATAATTAAGTGTTTGCAATATTTCCCAGCGCCCACTTTTTTTAATTACAATATACATAATAAAATATAGATATATCAATAATGAATAACCAGAGGAAGTAATGCGTAGACTTCATGATTTTAATGGAATTAAAACTGACTGTATTATAATTTATCTGTTTTTTTTCTCTCAATTGCCTATCTAGGCATTTGTACAGATATAAAAGAATAAGTTCTGTCATATTCTAGGCAGTAATTTCCAAGAGAGATAAATGATTTCTTAACGGTTAAACAGGAAAGTATTCCCAGTTTTTGTGTAATATAAAGTGATCTTAGATTTTATAGAGGATGTGTTGGAGTCAGCGTGGAAATTTAAAGAAGGGCAAAAGAAGTTAAACTTTTGCTTAAAGAATAGAGTAATATGGATCTTTAGTCATAGTTAAGAACTAGCAGAGATAGCCGGCGTCGATTGGAATAATATTTTATGATCTGAATTATGATACACCGATCTGAATATCAGTTTATTATTGGCACTTTATTTATATTTTTCAGACATGTTATTGAAAAAAAAAATTGTTTAATCAATCTTTAGAAAATAATCTTCAATGATTTTTTTGTTTCTTAAAAAAATAACTTAATTTTGGAAAATACCGAACTCGAAATACCATGTTCGGTTGTTCTGATCTTCCCCATATTTTTATTCAAAAAGACATTTTAATTTAAATAAAATATAGTCAAATTCGTAAAACAAATATTCCACACGACTAATGTTGACCGTAATCAATGTCTGTTTCTCCCAAATTTTATTTCACTATATTGTTTCATATATAGATATCACTTCAAATGTAAACATAACTGATTTTCAAAACTAAATCCTCAATGTATCTTACCTCTACTCTCTTTCAAAGTAGTAATTAAATTCACTTGCATAGAAATGTTCCCATCTTTAATGCAATCCTTAAATGTAAAACGTTATTTACTTAAATATCTAAATTCTACTCAAAAATAGACAGTAATTTTTTTTTCGGAAGAATTAAAGGTCGCTATAGTTTTTGATTGAAAAATTGATTAACTTAAATATGTTTATATCTTATTGTTTACCTTATTTAGATATTTTAATGCTCTAATAAAATTTAATTTAATATTATTTACATTTTTGTGTTAGTTACAAAAAAAAAAAACAAGACATTTTATTTTTAACGATTGAATAAATATCATTTTCCCTAAGGAGGCCTAAATATATTAATAAGTCAAAAGATAGACACTCACATATGCCCATACAGAATAATACCCTTTAGTGGGATACTGAGTCTGTATATACAGACAAATCTCTCATCAACGGATTAAAATTGGTCCATTAAAACCGATTGTTAATACATTGTAAGGGATTATGTTTGCTTTATAAAACCACTATTGTAACTACTAGTAGTAATGAACATAATGTAATTACTATAAACATGTGTCTATGGCGTATGTAAACATATACTGAATATAGATATACTAATGAAAATAACAAAAACAATAGATTTCTCACAGCTACTTTCTCACATACTGCCTCAACATGTATAATAATTTTATATACATTCAGTAAATATCAATGATTAATTTTGAAAAGGGACATTTTCCATCAGCACCTGATGATTGCTTTTGAATGAATGAAACGATATATATATATATATATATATATATATATATATATATATATATATATATATATATATATATAACACAACTTTCAACATATTAACAGTAATTCAGTTAAGTTTGTCTTTCTTCGAATGCTTTGGGGAAACGATTTGGTGTTTTATATTCCTTTTGTTTTTACACATAATTATATTTTGATTTGACTTGTACAAACTTATACTCTAGAGGAAAAATTTCTTTTTTATAACCAATAAAAGAAAAAAAAATATGTGAATCATAGTAAATTCCTTTCCTTTTTTAACATCTACTATAAAATCAAAATATGGTGAAAAATCGATCTGCATTGCGGAAATCAGTGAACAGAGAAAGGAATATTTTTTTGCTATAAAATGGATGGTTAGAGGACACGATGCAGCATATCTCACTAAAAGGACAAAACTTATAATTTTTTGTCAAATATTTTTCAACATAAATTATGGAGATATATAATGTTGGTAACGATTATTATGGCGAACGTTGAGAGCTAAATCTGCATGTATATAACTATATATGTAAACGTTACAGTTAAATTACATGCAAATGTAACAGTCGTTATGTTTAATGATAGTTTGACTGCAGGGACATTTAGTCTTCGATTGAGATCTGAAGACAGGAATGATAACTGGCCAGCGAATTTTAGTTTTAATTTTTCTTTTATTTTCGATTTATCGTTTCTGTTAAATATAAATATATCATCCTTTTCTCAGTGCTCTGTGTTTAAAATCTTCATATGCTTCATTTACGTTTACAAAAAATATTGAAGTAATTTTTTCTAACCTACAGTTGTTTCAAATTAAGGAAACTATACGTCTTATCTTTTCCAGATTCAATTAACGCTGTTTATTTTGTATTTACCATAAGCCAATAAGAAATATACGGATCATGCCTAAGAATATACACACGATATTTATTTAATATCAGAATAAGCTACACTTTCTAATTTTGCACACAAGAGCGCGCGCACACACACTAACACACACATATATATACATATATATATATCACATTTTAGCTAATGTTTTGTTTATTGTGCTGGAATAATTAAAAAAAATTATTAGTAAATTGGATAAATATATTAAAACAAAGAATCAATTTGGAGGAATACTTTTTTGCCTAAGCATATATATATATATATATATATATATATATATATATAGAGAGAGAGAGAGAGATACACCTAGTGAGCCAGACAAACCTATAGCTATCGCCTATAAATATGCGTTTCTCTTTGCCTCGTTAGCCTTACTTTCTCTGACGATACGTTTAGGTGAAACCTGGGTAGGTTTGTCTGGCACACTAGGTGTATCTAGGTCTGCTCTACGGTTGTATTGAGCGCTTTTGTTAGTTAGTTGTTTACTCGCATCGGGTTTTTTTCTTTGGGCTTGAAACCTGTATCTGTGTGATTTTTTTTGTCGGCAGAAGTTCATGTTTGTATTTTTTTAAAAACCATTTTCCCCCTCGAAATTGATTTGATTATTAGCAAATCCAAAATTCCAGGGTTTTTCGAAACGAGTCTAGTTATCTTTATATATATAAAGAAACTGCTCTCATTTATCCAGCCATCAACTGATGCTCAACTCCATGAGAGCGTCTCTCTGCGCATTCTTGGTCTCACGTTGAATCAATAGCTTCATCTACCGGAAGGAAAGTTTGTTCTCTATGTCGTCCCCGGAGGTTTTTATCGTCTGATACCATCCATCATTCTTCAAATCTACTATTCGTTCTTGCATTGAATGTTGTTGTCATATATGGTTTGGTGTCCATGCTGTTCATTCCGAGGTTCTTGATATAATCCAAAGTGGAATAGGCAATTTTATATGTCCAGACCTGGCATATGGACTACTATCACACAGAGGTCAGTTATTTCTACAAATATTATCATGGCATGGCAACTGTTCTGACGAGCTACTTTCAATGGTGCCCCGACTTCATGAATTTAACCGTGCTACTAGATTGGCATCCCGGTCCCACACTTTCGCTGTTGAAACAGTTAAATGCAACCAACTCTTCTACTCCAAAAGATTCTTCTCTCGCACCTCCCGACATTGGAACTACCGTCATTTTATTTGCTTCAATCTATAATCTTCACATATTCAAATGCAATGTCAATCGGTATTTTCTGGTGACTTGTTATTGATACTCGTTCTCAATGTGTTTCTAATTATTGCTTATGTTCAATTGTTTTGACGTTAGGGGATAATCATTTTCTCAGTTATGTAACATATTTAGAAAACCAAATAAAACGTCTGTTAATATCAGAAAGTC
The DNA here is from genome assembly GCA_903632075.3 of Acanthosepion pharaonis. Lineage (NCBI taxonomy): Eukaryota > Metazoa > Mollusca > Cephalopoda > Sepiida > Sepiidae > Acanthosepion > Acanthosepion pharaonis. The sequence continues at coordinate 730,141 of CAHIKZ030000299.1, forward strand.
CTCACAATCCTGACCGTAGAAGAGAATTCATTCAATAAGCCAAATAAATGCGGGATTTGATCAAGTAAATGGATCATCTCACAGCTACACACAACCAATGCTTAAAATAAGCTCGTTGGGACTAGGGAAACTACTTAACGTCATGCAAGTCTTTGTATTGTCTCGTTCAAATCGCTATTATCATAACACAGGGTAATCACAGGAACACTGTGCTCAATTTCATTCAGTGTCGGTACAATATTACAAGAGAAGAATTCTGACGGATCATGAACACCCTCCACCACATGCGGACCATGCAATCTTCAAGTAGCTCGCACACTGTATGAATTTGCAAAGAATAATTTATGTCCATTGTACTCATCCATACCAGCAGAGCGCAGGCTTTACACGGCCAGATAACCAGAGGCCCTAGTTAGAGTTTCTAATCGAACCACACAGCTCCTCTTAACACATGCTAGGTGAGTAATGACTCGTGTTATTGAGACATTTAACGCCACATACTAATGTTTCATACTAATGTTTTAATTTAGAGATCGTCGAACAGACCATGCTTAACCAGTGTGTAGACCATCAAAATCGTATGACACACGCGATAGAAAGACAAAACTCTGTGTAAACGGTAGCACCGCCCCTAACAAGTGAACACTTTTCAAAGCTGGGAAATGGGAAAGCTTTCCATGCGTCTTTTTTTCGAAATTCGCATTCTCCATCGTCTTGCGTAGACATGCAATCTAAGAAAGTAATGCTTGTTGGCGGATCAAATTTCAGCATAACTAAAGACCTTTCAACAGATTCAACATAGACCCTTTCCCAACATATCTGAGGTGATTACACACACGTCAATAGGCTAAACACTACTGGAATTAACTATTTAGATACACGAGGGTCAACGGAAATTGATTGTGGGTGTGGGTAAACGAAGATTAGTCAGAAAAGACGAACTGAAGCCGTAGTCTTATATCGAACATCCGACACTTCATTTCCATCTTGATGCTGGGTCCAAACCAGTCACCGAGAAGCTTGCAATCCCCGATGAAAGGCATGGGAAAGAAAACATCCTTCTACAATTCATAAGCCAATATACTCATCAAGGTTGATCATGGCCTCTGTCACCTTCCCATAAATTTTGATTTTCTGCCGATTTCATCAATATCGTTATTGCTCATTAGATGCACGGTCACGCTGTCGACATAGGCAGAGTTTTTGGTCGATGTGGTATCAACAGGTAGTGTTATCACTCTTCGGACCGGATTCGCTTTTAAATTGCGAAGGAAATGTTCCAACGTCAGAACGTAAAGATTCGGATAAACATGTCAATCTTAATAAATCTATCAGGATAAAAACAATTATTCGACCATACAAAATTCTCATCCACCATGACACTTGATGATGTAAGCAGTAGCCAAATCCAGGAGCGAAAATATGGCCCGAAACCGGCGGACATGAGAACAGCCTCCAAAAAGGGAAGGTCAACACTATCAAATGAGTTCGGTTAAACTAAATTGATTTGAGCGGTTTCGCTGTCAACTTCCTCTGTGATCAAGCATAACAAATGAAAATTGTGATTAATGATCCTACCATTCAGAGAATAACTCTATTCTTGGCCATTCAGACTAGGTAGGTCAGACTGCAAACGGCTAGCTAATACCTTGCTAGAAATGTTTGATTATGTTTAATAGTTAAGGGTCGAAAATTGCTAATCCAGTCCCCACCGTGTTTATAATAACTCATCAGCACTATCACACATCTGACGAAGCAATGGTTTATATTGCCATTCTTCAAGAATTCGATAAATTTAGTTTCAGCTAAGCGACGAACGGGGAAGACTCTCTAAATTGTACCTCGTAGATAAAAAAATACATATATATCCGTGGTCTTGCTTCTGCTGACAAACTTCAGCGCTTCTCTGCCTGCCATCATCATCATCTGCCCCTTGCATCCAGATACTTCAGTCGGAACAAATAGCACTAACAGGCGTCGCATCTAGTGGAGCTCCCATCGTTTTAGTAGAGGACAGGTTTCTTAGTAATATTTGTGAAGATTCAAATATGGCATCGTTTGTAGTCACGTGTCTCACTTCCATCAATGACGTTATGTTGCATTTCGAAGAACTTCTTTGTAGCCTGGCATTAGTTACACAAGCTTCGAACGCCTTACCAAGCAAGGAGACCAGCATAATCATAGCTACGATAAATTCTCCATTATTTCCCAAATGGTCAGTACATTCTACTTTAGCTTCTGTTGATTTTTGCGCTAATAATCTAAGTGGAGTCTTTTGCTAAAGTCAGCAGTCAATGATCTAATCACAGATTTAGGATGGTTCCACCTCTTATATCCAGTAAACTCTTAGTAGAATGTGGTCATGGAAATCATTCTCACCGAATACATGTGTTGAAACTCCAGTTGCCAGTGATCGTAGGCTTAGGCATATCGTAGGCTATGATCCGAATAATCTAATGAATGGAAACTTGTACAGCCTTTAATTCCTACGTTGACATTTATACTAAAACACGGTCGGTGTAGCTAGCACGTATCATAGTATTTGAGTTGCTCTTATTATTTCAAGTCTAAATTAAATCCAAGAAGTTCTCATTACCGAGCTTATCGAAAAGAATATTCCTATACATAATATTTCGAATTGGTTTCATATCTCGCTTCTTCAGAATCTAATTTTACATCATTACGATCCCTATCGGCATCAGGAACAGCGTTACAATCACACGCTAAAACTAGCTTCTAAATTTACCAATCCCGTCGTCGTCAGAGACACATCGATCGACTATAAAAAGGAGCAAATGTCACTGTAGTCAGTAAACACGTAAACCCTTAGGACATTGAGAGTATCATCGATGATGTCAGCATGAAGTTCACAAACTCTGCCCGTGGGATCTGCGAAAACATAGGCTACACGTCGCCTTCAAAAAACATCAGTCAAGTACAGTCACTCGAGCGGCTATAAAACTGAGAAAAAGGAATACCTTCAACAGCATACTTCAAAAATACTTCCAAGATGATAGCCCTCCTGAATAGAACAAACATCTACGCCTAGTCACTGATGTTCGTGAAAATTATCTTGTCCTGCGAGTCCCCTACCTCAAGCATTGGCCATTCACGCTTGCTGACCAAAGAGCCATTGTAAGTTGATAGGGTTTTTGAGTCTCCGGCAGATCATAGCCGTAGAAAATGCACCCACCGCTTGTTCCATCGAGGCATGACCTATCAACGTATTGTTGATTTCTCTCTAGGGAGAGACCTCGTATGTTGCATGGAAAAGTTAATTTTAGCGGTCTATAAAAGTAGTGTGTGAACATAAACATGGTCTCTTCCAGAATAAATCTGCTTCAGCACTTTCATGTCTGTATTGTCCTGGCACGATTTCGCAAAACAACAGCACAAGTTTGGTCCGTAGAATGATGACAGGAATTTCGACATCACTAAATTACATGATGCCTAGAAAAGATTTGAAGACTTTAAATTTCTTGAAATATTGAGCTGCCTTTTCCGACTGTCCAGGGGAGATGTGATTATAAAGTAACTTAGTTTTAGTCACAATTTTGTTGATCTGCTGATGTACACCTCTGTCTTTAGAGAGTGGAAGCATCTCAGTATTTGGGGCATTGAGTATGAAATGAGACAGTAGGGTTTTTATTTTTTAAATTGATCTTGGACCCGAGAATCTTACCCAAAGTTTAGAGGAAGTGAACACTAGGGATCTGGTTAAATGTGAGGAAACTAGAAGCCCTTTAAAAGTTGGGCAAGATGATATAGAAGCAGGTGAAGTGATAACTCGATATTGCTATTTCAAATATTATTTCATTAACTTTGGTTTATCGTTTTTTTTTTTCTGGTAGCTCTTTGCATCTAAGTTTGTCGTATTTCAGTTTTTCTACTTTAGCGTTATAATTTATACGTTCGTCTTCTTTAGTTTGTCGGTACGTGTCGCAGCTCTGGGATTGGCTTTGTAGTTAGCTTGCATATGTGGATAACCTTTAACATAGGACTTGAGCAACCATTGCCAGAACCATCCATCCTCCGACAAACATTCAGTCACACCTTGTGCCTTCTCCATGACCACACGTTCTATAACAATAAACATTTCGGAGAACGTGGCCAGGTGTGATTTTGTCACAGTGGCACACTAGGCATGGCAGAAAGACTGGCTAGGAGGTCATTTCTGTTGGTTCGTTGCTGAACCACAGACGCCTTCTTCTCTGGTCAGAAGATGGCGAGGAGACCAGTCTCGCTACACATCCATCATTTTGGCTTCCTGGCGGTAGCAATGACCGGCAAACCCCGTCTATTGGAATCAAGTCATTGGAAATGGGAGTTAAATGTTTCAGGATATATCATAATATCAAACACACATTTCGATGTTCCGATATCAAATCAACTATCGGGTCAAACTGCATTAAATAGACCTATACGTACCGCATCCCCCCCATATATAAGCTATGGATTTCATATAGAGGTACATATGCCAGTTTCTTTCTTATCTACTTCATTGACTGGTCACACGACGTTATTTGCTGACAATCTTTCTCGGTTTGTAGAAATATGTCCCACATTGATAAAAAAATAATTTGGATTGTTTGGGCTTAATCCCCAAGGCCACCATTGGCATTTGTCTTCTCTTAACTATCTTTCGTTGTCCTACAAATCATTTTGTTTTTTTTTCCTTGCCACAATATCCGAGACATTTCTTTACCCAAATAGGTTTCAATTTGGAAATGTCCTTTTGTAGGCATCTTCAAATTTAAACATTGAGAAAAGAAATATGTCGGACATCCCTCCTTAATAAGGCGGCGGAAGTGCCATTAATCCCGCTACATAAGTTTAGAATTCGGCGGGGAATCACATAAACTATTTTTTACCTAGGCAACCACATGATCATTTTGATTCTTTTCAATAATTGTTCTTTTCTTTTATGGAGTTTTTCTGGTATTGTTTTTTTTATGGTTTCATCAATTTCTTGATTACTGATTTTCTTTCTTTTTGTCGTTCTTTTTTTTGGAAGCTCCTCCACAACGGTACTTTTACATACAAGCCACTGTGGCTAGCAGTAATTAGCAAAATAGTAGTCACTGTGGTACTAGCCACAGTGACTGCTAGTTTGAATTTACTGTATTTTTTATTTAGTTTTTTCAATGTAAAATAGAAAATAAATTAAGAAAACATAACTTGAAAAGGAACCAAAGTTAATCGACAAAAAGAATGTTTAGGGATTTTTCAAAAACCGAATATTTGCTAGTCTAACGCAACGATATGCTTAAAAGTTGGCATAAAATCAAGAATTAATAATAATATCAATGAACTAGCTATAAAGCGAACAATCGTTAAAAATGAAAAAAAGCAAAGGTAGATCTATAAATAATAAGTAAATTTAAAATCATGCCAAAAGAAAATGACCGACCTCTTGTTGAAAATTTAAAAAATAAAACAATTTACAAAAAATCTTTTTTTTTTCTTTTTTTTTCACACAAAAATAAAATTACGTGAAAGACTGCTATAAATAAGAAAATAGAAATTTGTTAACAGAAAATTAAGGAACAAACTGTATGAAATAAAGAAGTCGGAGTTTGTGTCTCAAAAATAGTTAGCGAAATCAAAGAGGTAACATATTTTCCTTTTTTATGAGGGTAGAAAATGTAAAGCTTTGAAAACCGAACGCTAAACAAAACAAGTAAAATACTTTTGACTAACGCTTAAGTGAAGTCCTCAGTATAACGTAATGAAACTAATGACTGAAAAATAAACTTAATATTCATAATTCAGTTAAAATGTTTAGATTTAAAAATACATTTTGAAATTCGGCAATTTGTTTCATATGAAACATCGTCAACTGGGAAGTACAACAATGCCCCACTAGAAAAAAAAAAGTTAAATTTCTCAAATAGGAGACCAGTTCATCGAAGTTATATATGGAAATGTCCGGCTCAAATGTAATACTAATCGGTGAAATGCATGAATATCTATATACTACTAGAAAGAAAGTGTAACAGTTAATGTACCTATAGGAAAAATAAAATGAAAAAAATAAGATTCCTGAATAACTAGACTAAAATATAACATGAGAGTATAAGGACAAATAAATAAGGAAAAAAAATTAATAACCAGAGAATCCCAGAATTTAATATGTCACTGAAATCGGACAATTCTTTTAAAACAACTTACTTTCAATTCGGTTTATCTTGTTTAATTTCCGAAAAATATTTATAATGTATACACAAAAAACACATCTTTGTTGACGCCAAATAGTCAATAATAATAAGTACTCAATAATATTCACACATTCAGTAAGTAGTGAAGGAAATAACTCAAGAGATGCTTCAGAATTTGTTTCGTAACGCTAAGGAAAGTTTTGAAATTGATAGAAATACCGACAGAACATGTTGACAATTTTTCAGTAATGTTTTAACGTAATAGTTATAATTTTCCTACCTTAAATATGACACGAGACCGGAAGTTCGAAAGCACGCGGCACTCAGTGAGGTTCACAGTCACTACTCACTCGTAATTGTTCCAGCTAGACAAAGTGGCTAACCATTACGTCACATTGAGTGTACCTTGATATGAGATTTATGAACCTATTTCTTTTCTATATATATCAAGTAATGAGCAAAAGACGGTCATTTTCCCCGATTTATTAATGTTAATTCTAGGAAACATATATATATATATATATATATATATATATATATATATATATGTGTGTGTGTGTGTGTGTGTGTGTGTGTGGATACAAACCAAATATTCAGATACTAGCAAATGTATATACGTGCGTTAGCGAATAAATATTTACTTAAGTTAATATAAGGTGTTAAACAAGCTTTGCTAATTGTGGTTAAACAGCGCTAAGAAGTATATACATTAATAAACATACGTATACCTACGTTCGAAGTGGTCGGTATATATATATATATATATATATATATATATATATATATATATATATATATATATCGTTCACGCAAGGCCCATGTGGTTTAGTTAAGGAGATTTTTGTAAGAGCATAAAAGAGAAGAGGAAGAATCACGTACGTTTAGAATATGTAAGATCTATATTCCTTGTACCTACACGTGAAAATATTAAGTTTGTTGTTCTCAAGAAAGCTTACACTCAGTGGTCTGTCCCATAACTTTATTGACAATTGTGGGGAAAAAAGCTGTTTCTGTGCAAATTTTCCCCTTATTAAAGCGACATTAACGCTTATTTCTAGAAAAGTGGGACCTATAATTGTGAAGGCCTGACGTGGCGGAACTACGGACTGTAGCTAATCTGAATATTTGTAATAGTACTGGTGATAACTGGCAAGAGACTATAGAGAATACGTCTGTGGTTAATGACTTGCAGGGTTGAAAATGATATACTACATGCAAAGTGGCATAGATATTTTTCAAATCTGTCCTGGTCTCCCATTGCATTGATTTAATTTTCCAATGACATTTAAATTATCAAAATTCGGAAAAATAAAATTGTCACCAGATTTGAAAAGACGCATGTGCATTTCCAACCAGCTGAACTAACATAACCAAATAAATCAAGCTATCACTCTGGTACAATCTATGCTGTATTTCCTGTACACGTTTAGACAGAAAACAATACACATCTTACACACGTGCGTGTGTAAATATCATATACAGCCACTCCGTAGTTAAAACCACACTTCCGTAATAACCTCACACATAATACCGACTATACAATGTTCGCTAACGTTCACAATTTAGAAAACCCAAGAGCCAATCAAGGTAGATATTAAAATGAATAAATAATGAAATACGGACAGAAAATGAGTTCAGCAGATATGCAAATCTAGAAAGTGGTGTAAGCCAAAGATGTATATTCTTGCCGGATTTATTTAACCTGTACATCGTGTCAATTCTGAGACATTTAGAAATTCTACCAAGATTAATTTTTAGTGGCCAGAATCTTAACAATAATATAATATATTCAGAGAACATGTGCTGATAAAAGACACGAAAAAGAAACAACAACACCTCTTACAGAAGTCTCTGATAAAAAGCCACAAGCAAGGGACATAATCTGCAAGGAAAAAGATGAACTCAAAAAATGACTCCAAAATGCGAAGTAAAGCTCAGGGATAATAAATTAAAGCAGATACAGTCATTCCAATATCTGGGAAATCTTCTAACAGAAGATGGAATGTGTGGTACTGACATCCGGAGATATATTTGGATGGCCAATTACGCATTCTAAAAGCTATGCAGTATGTTAAGAGACAAGAAAATTTCGTTAGAAACAAAGAGAAAATAGTACTGAATTTTTACGTGATATCTGTCCTCCTGTATGGCAGCGAATACTGAACAATATCCTCAAAGATATTTGATACTACAGAAAGATGTTAAGTATACCTTGCGCCGAACAGGTGAGCAACGACGAGGTTTTGGATAGAATAAAAACAAAAAAAGAAACTCATAATTAACATCACAAAGAGACAGTTGAAATTAATGAAACAGATGATGGGGAAGGAACGTTGGAAAAACTGATACTTACAGGACGGATAGAGGGAAAGCGGGACTGGGGAAAGCAAAGCTTGGTATACTTGATAAGCGTCAGTAAATGGATCGCAGAACAGGATTTGGGTCGAATATCAAAAAGACAAAACATATTAAGACGTACAAGGGACAGGACGATTCGGAGGCCATTATCGTCTACGTATTGAAGGGACAGGGTACATAACAGAACAAGTTCAATGACTTATTGTACAGCATAAACATGTTAAAATAAATTGAAAATATATTTCCAGATTATGCAAATGTGACATTATTGTGGGTCGACACAACCCCATTTCACGTATAGCATGTCTGATATTGCGTGTCGTACAAATTTGAACTAAGCGAGCAGCATGTTAGAACTGATCCCAGTCGTTAAGTCCGAGCTGGCACTAAGTACAATTATATAAAATATTGATGGATCGTGAACATTTACTCGTAATCGTCTCGCATACAAATAGCCGACGAAAGATTATTGAACAGAACTTGATTAAGCACGCTAACGATTTGAATTATTTTATTTAAAACAAAAAAAAAATATAATTTAAAAATGTTGTCTTAATAGTCATTTTAAAATGTTGTCTTAATAAGATGTCATTGGTAGATGGTCTACAGAATGATGAACATTCTGTTGTTAACTAGGGTAGGAAATGGGTTTTTTAATTGTTACGCCGTAAAAACAAAAATTATTTCTATTAATTGACTGAGGTAATAATAGCCACTTTCTCTAGCATAGCTGATGTGAATCGTCACGCATTCTATAGCTAAATTTTCCCGCAGATATGAAGTAAAAATATTATATCGAATTAATTGCTATATCCGTTGCTAGGAAATTTGGTTCACTGTGTCTCGCTAGTCGATTTTTATCGACCGAATCTGATATATTTATAAGTCTACAATTCCACCATACTTTGACTATTACTGCCAAGTAGGGCCTAGTGCTCCTTTTAGATATTTCGATATCCTTGATAAAACAGAGTGAAGAATCTACAAAGTTATTAATCCTGACATGGCAATGTGCCTTCGGTCCCTTTCCCACAGTCGTAACATAGTTTCTCTCTGCCTTTACTATAAATAATTTGATGGCAATTGTTCTGATGAACTTTCATGTATAGTACATAGTATCTATGAATTTAAGCACAATACTAGTTTTGTGTCAAGGTTTTCTCGTTTTTTGGTTGAAATGTCTAAATGTAGCCGTACGTTCCACGCTAACATTTTATTTTCTCGCACTTCTTACTTGTAGAACTCTCTTCTTGCACTTCTATCTTGTGGAACTCTCTTTCTGCTTCTTGTGTTCAGGTCAAGGCTGCTCTTCTATTTAAATGCAATCTCAATCATTATATTCTCTTTTCTTAATTTCTGACCTTATTATTGTTCTTTCTCCTGATTAATGCTTTCCTTTTTCTAATATTCTTTCACATTCTGCAATCTGCTGCGTCTCAGTGGCTTTGGTGTTTGAAATAAATAAAAATAGCGGATAATGCATTAAATATTGTTGAAACTCGACTAATGCATGGAATAATAATGCAACACAAAATGTACTTAGAACAAAATGTATTGAAACAAGAAAGTGTACACAATATTTACATATAGTCTTTTGTATATTCCTGATAAGACCGTTCCTGGAGAATGTGTTGACTGAGTCGCAGTCGGGCAGAGTCTCTGGTTGAATCTCTTGATTCCTCCCTCTCTTCCCGGTACCAACCATATTTATATGGTCGGTACTCCACTATGCAAATTAGGTGGATCCTACCACAACAAATATGCCTGTTGGTATTAATTCATATAGTTGCAAACTTTAACTTTGCTGTGTGCAATTAATGTTATGAAATAAAGACGATACTTTCTTTGATTAATGATAAATATATTAAAGATTAAATTTAGTAAACCAGTGATAGTCAATATGACAAACGTATTGATTTCAGTTTGGGTGATCGAGAAGACTATCTTAGTAGTTTTATTTTTTTTTATGCTAGAATGATTTACGTTTACTAAATGCCTAAAGAAATATCATTTTTTGTATTTTGACTTTCCAGTATGAATCTTTTCCATGAGCCGACTTTTTGATACCGATCATGTTGTTGAAAAAATGTGTAATATTTTGACACAGTGTTGCTTTTTTTTATAAAATTTTGATATAAAAATATATCGTGCTTCTAGGAGAAATTGGTATTTTATATTGGAATATATTTTCTGATCTCAGAAAATTATGAGTCCATTTTAATTATATACGGTAACGGCTACTCCTCTAGCGTCACTCGTAATATCGCTTACTTGAAACAAATCAACAGCAGGGTTACTCGGTCAGCAGTCACATATCTTTCTTTCGCTTTACTTAAAATGTGACATTTACAATGATAAATATGGTTCATTTTTGATGTATCATGTCATTTTTCATAATCATTCTAAAAACAATCTGCTCGCACTCTTCTAAAAAAATATATGTCTTAATTTTCCTGTTTTTTTTTCTAATTAAATTACCTATGAATTAGCTAAATATGATATTAAGGAAAAATTGAAAACATGGCTGACTGCATTAACTAATATTAATTTGAAGATATAATGGCAACTAAAAGCTGGATGTCGAAATATGTCTGTTAGATTCAAACGTGATTTACTTAAAGGAACTAATGCTCACTAGCAATTAATATAGTTATTGTTTTCGTTTCTATAGCCTGTTATAATTAAATATTTTCAACGTTGCCGGATTTTTCTTGTGTATAACATATCTTGAGTAAAATGCAATTGTGTTTCTTAAGCAAATATACAGGGAATAAATTACATATTTTTGTAAGAAATGACACTATTGGAAAGCCATCGCTATGCAATATTTTTTAAAAGGTTTACGATATTTTCAAAATATATCTGAATATGTAGATACAGTGTAACCCGGATATAATAGAGTTGTCGGGACCGGATAAGAAGTCTCTTATATCCGGGTTACACTGTACATGTATGCGTGTGTATGTATATATATATATATATATATATATATATATATATATATATATATAACATGCAAGAAGGCTCTTATATCCAGGTTAAACTGTATATGTATGTGTGTGTATATATATATATATATATATATATATATATATATATATATATATATATATATATAGTATGCATATATATATATATATATATATATATATAGTATATATATATATATATATATATATATATATATATATATATATATATATATATATATATATATATATATATATATATATATATATATATATATATATATATATATATATATATATATATATATATATATACATACAGTGTAACCTGGATATAAGAGAGTTGTCGGGACCGGATAAGAAGTCTCTTATATCCGGGTTACACTGTATATGTATGTGTGTGTGTATATATATATATATATATATATATATATATATATATAGTATATATATATATATATATAACATGCAATATATATATATATATATATATATATATATATATATATATATATATATATAATATATATATACAGTGTAACCTGGATATAAGAAAGTTGTCGGGACCGGATAAGAAGTCTTTATATCCGGGTTTGGTCTATTTCATATACATTAACACAGGCTCTAATTTGGGACCAGAGAAAATCTCTCTTATATCCGGGTTTCTCTTATATCCGGGTTACACTGTACATTAACACAGGCTCTAATTTGGGACCAGAGAAAATCTCTCTTATATCCGGGTCTCTTATATCCGGGTTACACTGTATATATTCCCTATAATATTTAACTTTTCACGATATTAAATAATAGAAATGAAACGGTTGTATTCGGTTTTCTTCAAATCTTATTTTTAAATTTTCGGGGAAATCTGCTCATCATTCGACCGCAGTCAGAATCATCGAACCAATGCGAACGATCCTTTATTAAGATGTCTGGTATGTTCTACCTTGTCCGTATGCAGTTTTGAATCCAGAGTTACCTTCTCGTTGACTGGTTTCCACCCAGTGTGTCCTACTTTTTACCCACAGCTTGTGGAAGAAGAAGATGATTCATACCTTTTGTAAGTGAACGTAATAGATACGACTGGAATTCGAACTCGGATCTCCGGTTCCTCAGTACGAAACGATATCCATCATTCCACTGTGCCTCTCTCTAATCCCTCTATATACAATGTAATACATTTCAATATGTTAATTAATCTGTCATATTGTGTTGGATATGATTTTATTATAATGTTATATATTAATATACTATGAAATTAAAAAGGAATGCTATTCTTCATAAAGGATGAAGAGAGAAAAAATTGATATAAAACAAGTACAGAAATATTTAAAAAAAAACAACTTTATCTTTTGAAGGAAACTGGTTGTATTTGCAAATTTGCTGTTTCAAATAAGAGATTTTTATGCTGATTAGAAGGAGTACTTCTGTATAATACGACCCCATCGTAAGTTTTGTTCAAAGTGTATTATTCACGGGAAAATACGGTATGTTAAATTTGCATGAAGAAACAAACACGGATAACGTAAATGGGACTCATAAAAGCCCGACAGGATGCAGCAACACGATGTGGCATTGATGCGATTAGTTGATGGATTAGCTCAAGATAAATGTTGAGAATTTGTATTGGCATAGACATTTCCACCATATAAATACTCAATTGCGACCATGTTGATTGAACGGTGAACATATATTTTCACAGTTCTCCTCAAAACAATAGTGACAATCTCATCCCTATGATGCATGGATATTATCCTGCGTGAATATATAGTCGTTTTGGGATACATGAAAGTGTCAAAAAGATTCACGTAGTAGTACAATGTCAACGGCCAATGAAGGGTTTAGGTGGATCAGACCACAAAACGTAAGACATACTGAAACACCCTACTCCATCATGGAAATATTATGAGGGATTAAGGTATTGGTTAGCAAATGTTGTCATTATTCTAAAGTAATGTCCGCAAGACTCCAATCCGAAATCAGTATGAATTAACAGGAATATGACTAGTCGAACCACAGCGAAATTATCGAGGATCCAATTAACTATTTCAAATTGTTAATTGGATCCTCGCTAAGTTCGATCGGGAGAGCGATGTTCGCGCAGGTTTCATAGTATAAAAAGATTGACGTGGGTGTTTTTTTTTTTTTGCTCATAGAAGCTAAACAACATTTTAAATATGTGCCTGTTTCCTCTTGCTTTTAATGTGAATGTAATTTGAGCCAGCGTGATGAAGTCCACCTGAATGTATATCAGCACGATACTTAAGGAACATTTGCGGTAAATGCATTAAGTCGGCGGCAATGTCTCTCGGTATACTTCTCAACATGTCAAATATCAACATAGTTTTAGAAATCAAATCTCTTGTCTAGTGTGCACTTTCATGTCCGGTTCGAACTCTGATAATTAATATTTCCCAATTTGGTTTTACACTGACTCGATAGGTGTGAAATCATAATGAATATAATTCGAAGCTTTCCAAGACTTCAGTAAAGAGTAGCGCTTCCTACCTTTTATCTTACTGCCGCCCGTAACTCTTGTCGAGTAAGTGTAGAATAAAATGCCCCCCTCCTATAGAAACATAATCTAGCACACTTTTAACAAATACCAGAGAGAAACAATTAATATATTGCTACTTCCAAACTGAATAATTCCGAGACATGCTAAACAAATAAGCCGTTTGTTTTCACAGATGGAAATCAATTCTTATTGTCACACGGTATCATTATCTGTATTCAATTAAGAGTTTTATGATATAATATTTGTTGCAGTTGCATACCCTATCTAAACAGTATATACATCAGTACATGAGACATCCTCTCGTCATTATATGTAACTCGATGTTTGGCGATTACGTTGTTGTTCCATAGTGAACCGGAATTGTTGCGTCACTGTCTAAGCCTTCACGTGTGTTTTCTGGCCAGTACACGAATGTCGGTCTGTGTATTTCTTACGTCATTTCACCAAGAGAAATAGTTTCTTGCAGAAATAAATGTAACAACTCATCATATGGACTGTATCAGCAAAATTGTCCACACGACAACATGTTTAATATCTAAAATGAAACACTAAACCAATCGAGTTTTTTTCCAGGTTTTCACATAATACATTTAGATATCTTGACACCAATTCTCGTAAGAATCACCGAAAAACACTTTGAGTTATTCAGCTACAAATAGAAAAGGTTAAAATTGTCGTGTGTCAACCACACATACTTCCCAGCTGAGCAATGGAGAGACGTAAATGATCATTCAGGCCTTCAGAAATGGTACCAACATTGGCTTTCTTCTTGAAAGTCCATTCAAGAACCATCGAGAGGACGGTGAATAAGTTTAAAAAAAGAAGGCACAGTAGACAGGAAAGCTGAACCAGGAGATCATAACAGGAGAGGTTTCACCATTTGAACTTAAGGCCATACAGATAAATTAGAAAAGGTCCAACTAAACCCATATGACGTTTGGCATGTGTGTTTCAGTTATGAGAGTCGAAAGGGCTATGAGAAAAACCTTGAAGAAAAAATCGTACGTGAAAGATGTGAGGCTTCTTGTAACTCTAGTTAGAAGGTTAGAATATATATATATATATATATATATATATATATATATATATATATGAAATTAATTTCAATACTTCAGTAACTTCCGATCCTTAGCTATGATTAATTTATGAAGAATATATCATTTTCGTTTATGATCGATTTCATCATGATTGTTATGTTAAGCTTGGAGAGAAATTACTCATTCTTATTGTTCAAATTAGAATCCAATGCTGTTGTAAAATTCTCTGAGAATTCCAGAAATATATCTTTAATCATTTCTAAGATATAGTGTTTCAAATCTTAATCTAACAAATTGACAATTTCACTTTTACACCCGGTATGATTGGGCTAATTTCCTTGTTACCAAGTAGAAGAATTTCACTAACCAGTGAACGAGGAAGAGAGAATCAGATTATGTAATGATGGAAATAAACTCCTATATCTTAATCTTCTGTTCGCTACCAATATTTTCTTCGTTTTATAAATCCTTCAAACTACAATACTGTCATTTATTTTACACAGACGATGTTAGGAAATAATGCCCCTGATTAAAAGAAAATCAGAAAATCTTTATCTCTACCTAGTGAAATAGTTATGAATAATTTCTTTAAAATGGGCTCTTATTGGTGTCTGTGTTTTAAGTTCTACTAGAACAATGTTTTAATTCGGAAAAGAAAACTATCAACGTAGAAGTTAATTATGACAGCTCTCGAGTTTCGTGAGTTTTCAATTTTGTCCCATTGAACGTTATATTTAGTGGATACTTGTATTTGAATAGACGTCACTTTTATTTATTAAAAAGCACATTTATTTTCGTTTACCGGCTTGAAAGATCGAGAAATCTTTTTAAAGAAAATTTATGAGTTCCTCAAGAAGATTCGAACCTGCCCCTCCTCGGTAGAAGAAACCGTCATTAGTTTTCTAGACGTGCTACCCTAAAGTAAACTACGTAGAGATTTTAAGCTAAATTCCGCTCGTCATAGACTTCTAGAAATTTTAATAATCTGCTTAGTTTCGTATCCAAACGTATACTAAGCAATTTCTTCAGAAGTAATGAATTATTATTTATTAATACGATATATTTTATTATTTTAAATGTTATTTTTAGTGGAAACACGTATTTCAGTGAACACTCCGTTTATTTATTAAATAGATTATTTATTTATTTTGCTCTACCGGACTGAATATTCGTGATATTGTTTAAAGAAATACAAAAGAAAAATATAATTTTTTACCCTATTTTTTTGAAAGATATACTCCCGTGGTTATGACTGATAAATTAAATTTTCTACAGATCGTGAGAAAATTTCTCATAGTAAAATGACATCGAAATTTGAAGAGACATTTTTCTTCAACAGTAAAAGTGTATATAACTTGTGTGTGTGTGTGCGCGCACGCCCGTGTGTGTGTTTGCGTTCGCGCATGTCTCGGTGACTTACAAGGCTCGACTTCCGACCATATAGCCCGGCTTCGAATCTCGCCATATTCGGTTTTCAGGTGGGCGATTTTTGGGAGATGATAAAATATTCGGACGGAAAAACATACCACGTGTTCATTCAAGCCCTGGGTGTACCATTAAATTGGTGGTAATGTTCGGAATCCGTTGCTGGTTTTGCCAGCTCGATCTCAAACGTCATCGTGCCCGACGGTTTGAGTGTGCTGACTTCAATGAGGGTAGAAAGAAACGTCGTTATACACGACGTGTTGGTTCGAGTCCTGTCGGTGAGGGCATATTTTCCGTTAGTAATATTTATCGAATATTCAGGCATGCATGGGAAAAAAAATTAGTGATTAATTTAATAAAATGAGTGTCTATTCACATACGCATATCCACTATAAATGACGTTTAAAGTGAGAAGATCTGTTGTTTAAAAATCCATTATTCATTAGATAACTTTATTTACTAACATATATTAACATAAAAAAGGAATCAGTTATGTTGATAAGTATATCATAACCAGGGTTCGAATTTAATTTTTGTTGATTTTTTTCTACCGCCCGAGACATATAAAGATTATTTATCTCAATAAAGTATTCGATCTAATAGTTATTATATGCATCTAGTCAATTCAAACATGAGAATAGTTCAGTATTAATTTTTCTTGTTGTTCTAGATTGTGCAAAGGACATTTAATATATTAATGCATTTGCCCGGAATTCTCAACATATCGTTCACAAATCATCTATGAGCTTGATTCACTATTTTACAATTCTTTTTTTTTAGGATAATAATCTGAACGTGTTGCATGCTTCACTAAATTTTGTCTTAAAAACAGCAAATAAAATTAAGCAAATTTGGATGAAAACATTTTTATTGCATGCTGATATGACACCTGTTTGAATACAATCGGAAGCAATAATTTTGAAAAATGTTAGATAAAAATAAACGATTTCATGTTAAAAAAAGAGAAAAAACATTCAGCATTTCATTTGATAGCTGAAACAGATAAATATAGATGTATATGTATATGTACGTGTATTAATAGTGGCAAGGGAGGTAATAACTGCTTGCTTGTACGGCCAGGTGAATACACAAATGCACACCCGCGAACACATACACGCGTGGGAAGTTATAGAGTGCACAAATACATATTTACGGATAGAGCTTGTCATATCAGGAATTTGAATCTGTTAAAACCTCAGAAAAAAAATGTGGTAAATTATATATATATATATATATATATATATATATATATAAACATATATGTATAAACACACACACATATATATAAACACATATATATATATTAACATATATATAAACACGTATATATAAACATATATATATATATATATATATATATATATATATTGCGATTGAACGCTAAACGTTTTACCAATAATTACAATATTTTCCAACTGAAAATGAAGTGTTAATTTTTAACATTCAATTTTTTCCTAAAAGTAGCAAGACCATTAAATCAAAGGAATTGAACATCCATATCTATGAATCTGTTTATCTATGTATCTATCTGTCTGTCTGTCTATCTATCTATCTAACTGTCAATCTAGCAAATTCTCTGCCTATCTATCTATCTATCTATATATATATATATATATATATATATATATATATATATATATATATATATATATATATCAATCTAATTATATTCTTAATATCTATCTAATTGTTTGTCTGTCTCTCTATCAACTTATCTATCTATCTAATTCTCTGTTTGTCTATCTATTTATCTAGTTTAATATTTTTTCATATCCATAAGAGTCTCACTGTCCCAACACTATGCAAACGCGGTTCTCGTACAATTATCCAAGTTATGCAACGCTGAGACTTATCAGTAAGTAAATGACAGATCTGAATATCAAACTGTTCAGTGAGTATCGGATTTTTCCCTCCCACTTTCTTCATTATATGCGATGGAAATGTCATCTGTCTCATCCAGATGATATATATGTATGTGTTCATTGTTTCCTTTTTCCCTGAAACTTCTTTCTTGCCAAGATGCTCGGGCCATAGTATACTCAACATCCTTCTGTAGCCTTGCTTCAAGTCTCTTCTTAATCTTTGATGATAAGGTTTACCATTTTCTACCGTATAGAATGACAGATACCCCGTAACAGTTATTACTGTTTTATTTGTTTCTAACGAAAATTTTGTTTCTTAATATTTTGTTTAACTTTTGGAATGTATCTTTGGCCTTCCCAGTGAATTTCAGACTCCAGTCTCGCACATTCCGTCCTCTGTTAGATCCTTTCTCAGATATTTAAAATTTTGTAACTGTTTTATTTTGGTATCTCTAATTTGTAATTTGCATTTTGGGCTGGTCCTTTTGCCAAAATTAGGCATTAAATTATTTGATGTTTCATCTTTTCAACGCGCTTTCAAACACAACATTCTGTAGGAGTTTCTGTAGTTTTATTTCCGTGTCTGTAATCAACTTTGTCTAATTTACATAACATATGTTAATATTGTGGCCGCTAATAAAGTATGCCAGTTGTCTTTCTAATCCTCTCGGAATCGCCTCGCTGTATAGGTTAAATAACTCCGGTTAGAAGACATATCCTTGTCTCAAAACACTTTCTGTTGTTGTATATCTGATGAGCTCATTGTCTATCCGTTTGGAGACGGTTTTCTGTCAGTACAGGTTCACGATTATTCTAATATACCAGGGTCATTCAATAAATAAGGTTAATTTTGGGGTATAAGGACTTCTAATACAAGTAGAAGCTTAGTTTTTTTTTTTTCAACGTAGTCTCCCAGCACTGTCACACATTTTTCCCGTCTGTGCACAAGCTTCCGTATTCCCTCAGCCTAAAAATCTTTGGACTGATGTCTCAGCCAGTCGCTCACAACACTTTTGACTTCATCGTCACTTTTAAACTTCGTGCATCTCGTGAACGCTTTTAAGGGACCAAACAGGTGAAAGTCTGAAGGGGTAAGGTATGGGCTGTAAGGGGGATAAGGGAGCAGTTCCCAGCCCAGCTCGTTGATGGTCTGCACCGTTTGGGCTGCTGTGTGAGGCCTTGCGTTGTCATGATGCAAGATGACTCCTTCTGACTGATGACCCCTGTGTTTGTTCTTTATGTCTTTCTTGACCTGCCTCAGCAGTTCACAGTAGTTCTTCTATCCGACTGAATGAGGTCATTGAGTGATTCGATCACCTCAGGAGACCTCACTTCTGTAGGCCTGTCTTCATCCTCAACACTGTTCCGTCCTTCATTAAACAATTTAGCCCATTTGTAGGCATTTCTTTGGCTGAAACATGTGGCACCATACACAGTTGACATCCTCCTATGAATTTTGCACCCTTCAGCAAGCAACATCTTGATAACTGATCGCTGTTCAGTCCGAGAGTATGCTTCTTGGTCGGCCATCTTTGTTAATCGCCAAAACTCTCAAAGATTTTTTTTTAATCTGCAAAAGAAATTAAATCCACGTGAAAAAGAAATAAAACAAAAAAAATAAATAAAAAAGTAAGCTTCTGTCTGTATAAGAAGGTCTTATACCGAAAAAATCACCTTATTTATTGAATGACCCTCGTACTTCCTAATTATGTCAAGTTTGCGAAGTACTTCCAACAGGTCATTGAAATCGATATCGCGTTAGATCCAGAAATGATGCTACGTAAATCGTGCATAGATGTCTTTTCGGGACGATGTTTTCACGGTTGTAATGAACAGAATGGTAAGTAGGATGATAAGGCTTTTGTTGTAACTATTTGGAAGACAATATTTAGGTTTTGCCTGAAATGGAACAGAATGAATTGTGCCGCCTGGAAGTAAACAAATAATCAAGCATGTCACAGATAACTGCTTTTACCGTCTGAAAAATTATGACCTAATTAAATCACGAAAATTCTACATAGACATTATGGTAACATATTGATATACGTAAATACATTAATTTATCTGTAAAAGTAAAATATTAACATGAATAGTCGGCGTTGCCTGCGAAAAGATAACTTTAAAAAACACACGAAGCACAGCTACGTCATTCAATGTTATTAACACAATATGACAAATAACATTATTATATATCTGAGGAATCAGTGAATTGAGTTCGAACTCTAGTAGAATCCATTATGTTCACTTAGGTGCTAATATCCTTGGTAAAAGTAATGTGTCACCATTTAACGAGGAAGAAAAAGAAAAGAAAGAAAAGAAGAAAAGGAGAGGCTAAGCACCGAATCGTGGATGATAAGCAGAACACACACACGGCTAAGAGGCGATGGATAAGGGATATTTTGATAAGTAACAAATGGCGAAATGGTGTCATTACAATGACAGGGAAATTCTGAGTAAAAAGAAAGGGAAAGAAAGAAAGAATCATATATGTTTTGGCGACGGCTGTGTTATCTAAGGATATGAAAACAAACTATTGGTACGGGAAGGCATCTTATTATCAACTACAGACCGACTGGCCAAAGAAAAATTCAAATGAAAATGTTATTTCGATAAGTGACGAAAAACAGGCAACTAAAAGGACTTTGGACAGATATGAAAAATAAAAAGCCACCCACGAGTGTCCGCTGACCGATTTTCCTTCGACGGAACATCCTTGGCCTGCGATAATAAAATTATGTTATCAGAAATATGTACCGAAGGAAATGAATGGGAATTTAGTTATGTCTTTTCGGGGCGACGGTTGGCCGTGTTAAGAAGACCACCCATTCGGATATTTAGCGGTAAAATACCTGACGAAAACACCGTGTAGAACAAGAGTTATGACCGCCATTGTTCATATTGTCCCGTTTGCGGCTAGAGAAATGATAACGGCGATTAAGAGGAAGAAAATGAAAAGAAGGGATAATTTTTTTCCTGAAACAAAGCCGCGGATTCGTCCACGCCCGACTAAGACATCATTGGTCAAATGGTGATCACGTGACGCACGAAGGAGGCTGTCGCCGCCCATCCAGAGTGTAGGTATGAGAAGCTGCTACGAAGAAGTGGGGAGGGCAGTACACGCCCTCTGAAGTATGGTGAGAAGGTGGGAGTGAGGAAAGGTTCCCAAAAATGGAAAAAAGTGGAAATTCCTAACCAGAGAGGTGGATATGTATTTAGAATTATCGAGGAAACCCCGACGCCGACAGACCCACCCCGGTTTTGGTCGGCGTCCATATAAGCGAAGCCACAACGAGCAGAAATCAGTTCCAGTGAGTTCCAGTTCCAATTTCAGTTTGTGTTGGAGTTGCAGCGAAGAGTCAGTCTCCAGTTGAAGCCGCCTCGCAGATAGCTGACCAAGATTCACGCAAATTCCGGACTCCTCTTCAACCCAAGAACAATTATTTTGAAGAGCGACTGAGATCCAGACCACCACAATAAGTTTTTTTTTCCACTTTCGTCCAAAGACACACCGAAAAACCAATTTCTTAGAGAGGAAACAACTTGAAGCGTTAAAACTCGCCTAACGGAAAACGACGTGTCACAATCCATAGAACGGGTCGGGAGATAGATGCAGTCCTATGTATCGAACAATTAGACATAAAGTTTGTTACCTTTTTCTTTGATACTTTGAATTTTTTGAGTTTTCATTTTATTTTCTTTTATGCATATTTGTGTGGTATCACCCTCTTTGAACTCGGTTTGCATTACGGCCCCAACCACTGTTTGATCTCGTCTGCCTAAGATCAATTCACAACGTGGGTAGGCAGACTGGGGATCAATGCAGTTACCTTGGTAACCATGCGTTGGAAGCGAGTTGGAAACGACGAGGCTGATATCAAATCTAACCAGATTCCCACCCGAATCACCAAAAGGTTAGAACATCACTGGGTGCCGCGACCGATACCAAGCCAGTTGGTCGTCACAGCACGAGACAACACGACTGACGCGACAGGCGGACGTCACGTTTGGAGCAGCGACACCCGAACGGAGCAGCGAGGGGCGCCGCGGAGAGGACGTCAAAATTGGTGCTGTTTAGGGACGTCACAGTTGGTGCCGTGGTAGACCAGAATAGAACGTCACAGTTGGCGCTGCGACCAGGGGACGACGTCACAGTACGAATCCTATTTTTCTCCCACCAGCTATGTATAAATAGCAGCACCGTCCACGTTCTATAGCGTTGGATGGCAACTGGTCTACCGCAGAAAGAAAAGGCAACCTAATTCGGGAAAAAAAATCTGCCTCGTCAGAAATGTATCGAAAGCATGGCAACATAAGTGATAGATCCTTATGTTCAAAATAAAGCAATTGATATAAGACACAAATGTGACATAATTATTGGATACACAAGAGTATGATTTTCTCAGTAAGTGCTAGCATAAAAAACCCACATTTCTAGGGATTAATTCCTAGAATAAGCAACATCAACAAAGCTCTTATGTAGATATCAAAGTAACGCTTGCTGTCTTGAGTGTTTCTTCTTGTAGTCGTGGTCGTAAATAATGAATCCTGGTAGTATGTCTTATCGCCTCACTGTCTAGGTTGAATAATTCCTGTGAGGATATTTATTTCCGTATAGAAAAGAGAAAATGTGGCACAAGGCCTAAAAAGGGGATTGCGAAAAGGACGGTCATCATCTGTCTTAATTTTGAAAATTACCTGACCACAAACACTGACCCAATCAAACAAAACAATATTCCTCTTAACAAAGCAATACATCCATAGTTACCTTTCTTACTACATCCACTAAAATATCTCATTGTCTCAATGAAAATCCTAAATAGTCCACCATATGTACAGTCCTGTGAGAAAACACGTCCTTATCTTATATGCTTTTATATTTTTATGTATCTACTAAACTCAGTTTCCCTCCGTGTGCGGCTGTTTGCTGCCAGAATTAGTTTTTCATTATTCTAGTTTGTATATTCTTGATATACAGGTGAACTTGACAAAACGATACATACGATTGCTATAAAATCTAGATTTTCAGAAAAAAAAAAAAACTCGTACAAAAAGCATGTTTTTATAATGGCAACATAAGTAAAATAATAATTATTACGCAAGCATTGTTAATTATAACCTAAATTTGGGGGGCTATATTTACTTCAAAATAAATAATAAATGATACATAGAAAAATAGAAGGAATATGTGGAAATGATACTTGATCAAATTTCAATGGTTTCAGTCAACAAAACATGGAAGGTTTATGCAATAAATATTTATTAAACAAAAATCTTCAACGGATTATACTTCGATTGAATCTTGTTGATTAAAAATTCTTTAAAATTTGATTCAAACATTTCGACTTATATATTGGATTTTTGTACGACTCAAGGTATCTTTATTTTTGTTTTTCATTTTTAAGCATTTCATTTAAATCGTGATGAGTTTGCTACTAGCAAGCAGGGAGTTATAGACAGCGGAAGTTATGGGGAAAAAAACAGTGTATAGTGGAGATTGAGGAGAGGAAAAAACAAGAACGAAGATCAAGGCAACAGAAGTTGGCGATTGACGTTGCATTTAAATTTAAGATTGTAATTATCAGGGACGCAAGTAAGAATGGATTTCAACTGTCGGGTAGTGAGTGTAGAAGTGGCTGTTACATTTAACTATTTCAACGACAGAAAGGATGCGACATAGATGCCATTTTAGTAGCACGCTTAAATTCATGTAGTCGGGGCATAAGGGAAGATAGCACGTCAGACATTTGCTATGAAAGTATTTGAAGAAAAGACAGAGCGAACCGCATCTCGTCATTGAAAAATGTCGAGCTGTCAAGTCAGGACAGATTATATTGCAGATCCTACTTTGGATACCGTTGAGAACGTCGAGATGAAAATCAGCGGCACCAGAGCAGATATGGCAACAGTAGTCAACGCATGGACGAATGACAGAACGTCTTATTATTAAAAAACAACAAATACAACCACTAAACCTACAAACATAGAATCTGCTCCATAACTAAAAAAGTACATATAGAATACAAACGATACATTTTATTTCTATGATCAGGCACTAGTTCCGAAAGATATATGGAGAAAGATTAAACAAATAAATATGTACAATAAACTAAATTATAATCATAACTAAATATTAACTAAAATACCAACGGTAAAAAAGTATTAACACCTGGGTACATTTCCAACATTTAATATTCATAATTAGCCGCTTGTAAATGGAGTCCACATAAAGTATTCTTTTTAAATTGCCGAATATTAGCTTGCCGCTTCGAAGAGCCATCAGCATTCAGTGATAATATCCCCGATAAAATTTATATATATATATATATATATATATATATATTTATATATATATATATATAACTTGACAAACGCAAGAAATTTGACAAACGCAAGAAATTGTATAAATACACACACAAACATATATATATATTTATATATATATGTGTGTGTGTGTGTATGCATTTATATAAGTATTTATTAGATAGATAGATAGATAGATAGATAGATAGATAGATAGATAGATAGATAGATATTAACAATAAGAATTTCACAATATATTTACATTAACCAAATAAATCTCTCCGGTAGAAGAAAATTATTGTAAAATATAGAATTTAATCGGTAATAGGTAATATTGATTAAATGATAATAATTAATATTTAATAATAATTTATTGCTGGATATATATATATATATATATATATATATATATATATATATGAATATAGCACAGCTATTGCAAAGATTCTTCTCCATCTTGTATACCGTAAATTGCGTAAATATCTAATAAAACTCACAATGATAATAACATTTAACTATCAGTATGTTTTTTCAGAATAAGAAATATTATTCCATGTTATATCGACCATCGACATGTTAATGCTTCTGCAGTTTCCAATCTGTCCGTTCGTCTTAAAGCCATATGTAATCCCATTTAACCCTTAAAAACATATTTCTAATCAATAATCTATGAATTAAAAAGAAAAATATTATTTTACAAATACTTTTTTATGCTGTTTCAAATGGGAATTACTTTATAAAACTTTACTTTTTTTCTAGAAAGTTGAAATTGATTTGAAGCTAAACTTTAAAAATATTTTATCGATAAACGTATCGATCTTGGAAATTTGAAATAATTCGTCTGAAAATTTTATTTCATATTGTGAGAAAGAAAGGGACTTTCTAAATCACATTTTAATTTTTTTTGTTTAATTTACATATCCTTAGAGGTTAATGCTAACGGAAATTCAGTGCACCATGGTATCCCTCCTCTCACAACTACAATCAAAGAAAGGTATTCCTTGAATTTTTAGTCGTCACACACACACACACACACACATATATATATATATATATATATATATATATATATATATATATATATATATATATGTGTGTGTGTGTGTGTGTGTGTGTGCCTGTGTGTGAGTGAAACTTGTGTACTATTGGTTGGAGATTATATTATTCTATATTTCAGAGAATTTTCTTTGTTTTCAGTGATATTTCATGCCAGAAAGAACAACTAAATGACGGAAGAAGTACTTACACATCTTATATATTATCGCGACAATTGTCATTCGTTAAATAATACTTCCTTTAAATAACATATTCCCAAGCAAACACAGGGTATCCGCAAAATATTAACACAAATAGTATATCTCCGAAACTGTAAAATAGGATTAGGCAATAAGAAGCGTTAATTAAAATGCTACGAAAAGAAAAGGCATAACAGTTTAAATAATCTTCTCGATATGCGAATGTGCGGTATTTTGTAAAAGAATGAAATTGACACAGCAGAAAACACAACATATTAACACACAGCCGTAATAGCATAAGCAAAACTCTTTTATTATGGAAAATAAGAGCCGAAAGTAGCCAGATGTTGGACTATTTTTATTCAAATTTTCAATGGTGCAATAACGACTTTTCAAACCAGTCGGACACAGACGTATAAAATAGCTATGATCACTCAGATTTTTAGTGGTGGGGGTAACATTGTAGGTCCTAATAGATAAAAAGTTATGATCAATTAAATTTCTATCGGTATTCGCCTAGCTTATTTTATTGAAGTATAGACCTTGTAACTCACAAAAATATATTCGTATATAAAGGTGTTCGCAGAATTATCGAAAGGGCTTTCACTTTTTATCTCCTCGCAGAAATGGTGTAATTCCCGATTTTCTTTAATTTACATATCCTATAAGAACCTGGCTGCAAAATTAGATCCTTTATATCTTCGTTATGACAGAAACGGCACTGCAATATCGGAAAGACAGACTCAATAACATGTAATATAATGCATGTAAGGATTATGTCATTTGAACAAAAAAGTTAAGAGGAGGCTATGCCGATGACATTGCTTCTTATAATTAGGATAAACCTATCTTCAAAGAAAAAATATCATCATCGCGAAAACCTTCTATGAAATAGGAATTATGATAAACTTTTCCAAACCAATAATGTCTCCCGCTCTGAAACTATCATAAAAATTCAAAATGTGAAATTAGTAAATCAGTTAGTTATGTGTCAGGCGTGATACACGCTTAGGCGATCGTGATGTTTTTGATACGTGACTGACGATGCAATTTTTTTTCTCGTCATTTCCTTATGTGATAGACCAGTTGCGATCCAATGCTACAGAAACCGGTATGTCCTGCTATTTAACCATAGCTGGAAGGAGAAGAAGAGGATTGATATTTTCCCCAAGTGTATTAGTACGTAAGTGAATGGAATGGATTCGACTGGAATTCGAATTCCGCTCTCTGATTTTCCAATTCGATTCGTTATCTATTCCTTCAACGTCACTGCTTGATAGAACCACGGTATCGCAGTAGGAAGCTCGTCAGTCTCATAATTAGTAAATACTTATTTCAGATAACGTATATATTTAGATTCTTGGCTGTGTACTTTTGCCGTAATGTGCTTGTGTGCATGTGTATATGCATGATTGCGTGCCTGCGTCTGAAATGCAGTGTGCATATTATGTCTGCTTAATAGAGTACATTTGATTAACTCTTGAAAATTGTAGCGAAACAAAATGTTAAAGATATGCGTAAATATCACATTACTTGTTAATATTTCAGTATTTGGTGGTGGCGGTACGTGTGTTAACTGTGGGTTAAATCTATATTACTAATGTTGGTTTAATCGTTATTGTTCTGAAAAAATGTTGACATGATACGGGTGCATGTATGCCATTATTATTATTATTATTATTATTATTATTATTATTATATGATGTTTCTTAGGATATATCAGATATCGAAATATACTGAGTTTGTGTTGGTTGTAATGCTTATATAACGCCGTAGGCTAGTTTAATTATATTTCATCGAAAGCACTGGGACAAAAGATCAAAGAGGAAACTGTTTAGTTACATGGAAAATTAATACAATAATAACAAAATCTGTAGCAATTGGGACGTTTTTTCGACCTTCTTTTCGACCCAAATTACGATTACATTCGACGAAATCTTCCTATGAGCAGACGTTCAAATCATACTTATTGGAAGAGTCTATATTCAACAAGTTAGCGCGGCGAAGATCAATCGTCTTTCTACACAGTACCGCCCTTTTTAATATACGCATTCTCTTTTTCTATTTACTTCTACGTTCAATGTTCACTTCCTTTATTTTTTTTTAATTAACAGATCATGCATTAAAAAATCACAGCATACAATTATATTTATTTTGGACTTAGAAATTCACAAATGGTGATGGTCTTGGATAAGATCGAAAGTACTCGCGAAAAAGAAAAAAATCTATGTTGCCTTCCTTAATGATTTTAATAAAAGCATTAAAACTTGATCCGAGAATTTGACAGGATTAAATAAAAATAGACATAAAATGTCTAATATGTCTCATTCAACCAAACGTCCTTGAATGAAGATATTTGGCATGAATACACACTCATACTTTTAAAATGTTGACATGAAGATAATATAACACAAGATAAGTGATTATTAAGATATAAACTTCAGCAAGATTGTAAAGTTAAAGCTTAAAAGTGCCTACAATTAACCTTAATTTCAAATCTTTGATTTAACAATTAATCGCTATTCACAAGTTAAATTAAAACAAATAATTAAACTTTAGAATACCGATGCCTGGATTGGTTATCGAAAAAAATATGCATTTTGGTAGAGGTAAGTTGTATGTTCTAATTTTGAAATGAGCTCTCTTTTAAATTAATGTTATCAACGTTTTAATTTACATTCATTTCGTTCTCTTTACATATATATATATATATATATATATATATATATATATATATATATATATATATATGTGTGTGTGTGTGTGTGTGTGTGTGTGTGTGTGTGTGTGTGTGGAGAGTATTTTCATGATATCGGTCTTGGTAAATAGCCTGGAATAAAAACAAATGATGACTCAAGTCTTGTGGGTTTAATGGAAACCGTCAAAGTCACTTGTCATCGATAAAAATGGATTGAGCTCACTGGCCTCACTGCTGATTATGTGCTCTCCGCTCAGTATAATTGCCGTATGAGCAACAGTTTGCGATTGTGTTGAAAAAAGCAGAAATTGATTGGGTAGGAGTCATCAACAGGCATTGGCTACAAGCTCTCAACCGAGGTGTGCTCTTTCATATCGTATTATATATCTACCAATATACTTATCTAGATTTATTACACGCACCACACACACACACACGTGTATATATATATATATATATATATATATATATATATATATATATATAGCGAGAGAGAGAGATGAACCTAAAAACAGATAGGTATTGTAATTGTCTCAACCTAGAATATGTCAGAATAGAATGAACAAATGTGCACTTAATATCGCATAAGAAAATATCATGACCTATGTGCAGAATTGAAATGATCACCAGACTTTAAATCTTACCTTTGCTTGAAAGCCGGAGAATTCGAACCATGAGTAACATAGCTATGCAAAAACCCACTCCAGCGATGAGTTGCAACTCTCTTCTACATTTCTAAAGACAAATTTTGAAGGCGCAATCATACACTTCAACCTTGGAAAGTTCACGAAATCTCTAATGATATATAAGAGAAGATAAACCTCGTATTATCATTGCTACTTACCCTTTATTCTATTACAAACGCACGCATGCACGCGCGCGTACACACAAACATGTCTCTGTGTGTGTGCATATATGATGGAATAAGGAAAAAATCATAAACGTATTTGATCCCAATACATATAGGTATGTACATATTCTACACAAAACAACTACAAGTTAATATGTATAAAATGTACCTTATAAAGTTTAGCCTGTGTATAGAAAATATGCGTTCACATTTAATGTAAAACCATAGTTAGTTTTAAAAAATGCATTCACTAATTTATCTTTTTGTCGAGAAAAAATTCTAATATTAAATACAAAAACATATATTTCTGAAATAAAGAAAATAGGCGAAATAGCGGCAAAGAGCAGTTGAAGCGATGACTTTTCTCGATCAACCAAAAACAAAATCACCAAATCATCATAAGATTGAAAAATGCATTCTAAATATAGGAGTGATTTTCTATATCAACGCACGTTGAGAGCCGTGCCGGCTTCCTTTTATACCAAGGCCAATTGTCCAGGGAGTTCATACGTTTTTGCGATAACTTTAACTGACTTTTAATAATTCCTATCGACGCATGAGATGTTGCTATTCACTTAGCCAGGAAAATGCATAATGCAAGAAAAAAAAAAAAAAGAAAGAAAAAATACTAAAAAGAAATTGAATAATCATTTTGAGTATCGAAAGCAATAAATATAAAAGGAATTAAATCGCAAACACTGGCATTTTCATCAAAGAACATTTGTTTGTAGTTATTTGAAAGCTATTTTATTTTCTATTATTTTAAAGTTGTTTTCATTCTTTGGTTTGCTTGGCAGAAGGAAACATTTTCGGTGCAGGAAAATCTATTGATTATGCTTAATGGGAAACTACAGAAATGAAAAAAAAGAACTGTACCTTCTTTTACCGTATAATGATAAACATTATAAAGAAAATTCGTGTCGAGTGCTTTTGAGTCAACGGTCGAGTTGAAAATCAGGAAAAATTTAAATTGGCACATTTGAATGATATATTCAAGTATAATGAATGAAAAGGAAACACTAATAATTCATTACTGAAAATTTCGAATTCTTCGATCTCAACATCTGCGTGTGCTGAAATGTCCAAGGCTTTGTTTTCATAAAAAATGTATGTTGACTTATTTAACGTCAAAATGAATCACATTCAACAAATTTGTAAATTCCATTTTTGAATACATTCTAAATAAAAAAAACGCCATCACAGACCTACAAACACATATATATATATATATATATATATATATATATATATATATATATATATATATATATATATCCAGCAATAAATTATTATCAAATATTAATTATTACCATTTAATAAATATTACCTATTACCAATTAAATTTATACTTTACAATAATATTCTTCTACTGGAGAGATTTATTTGGTTAATGTAAATATATTTCTTAAATATCTATCAATTTTTAATATCTATCAATATATATATATATATATATATATATATATATATATATATATGAAATAATGGATACTTGTAACGCGTAGTACATACGATGCATATAAATCCCGTCTATTTTAAATCTTAAATACAGTATCGTCTTGGTCTGTGGTTCTTATTTCAACATGGCGGTCATTATATTCCCTGTTATGTAACACAAAACAATAAAATGATACATTAAAAACAACTGTAAAGTAGAGGTGATAATATTGGACTAGACAAGAAGTAGATATATGTGAGCATTGGGTGATCAAAATGATTTTAATGATAGAAACGACTAAAAACTCCTACGTAGGTAGCGAGGGAGAGTGAGAAAAAGCGGCTAAGCATAAAAACAATAGAGACAGACAGAGAGTGAGAGAGGGAGAGAGAGAAAAGTAAGATAAATTGATTCAGATAAAGGGAGTGATTCATCATTGATAAATGATTCTACTCTAGATACCGTCAATCTGTTTTGGAGTAGCGACTTAATAAGTGCAGCTTAACAACGGCCGAAAGTATTGAACTGTCAGTGGGGACAAAACTCACTAATCTATTTTAGTTCACTTGCCATTACACTACATCGAAGTGTCCACATTATACCTTGGATTATATGTAAGCAATTTTCTTATCGAAGAAATATTTCGATTGGGTCAATAATTGTAACTAGCTTGGTTAATAGATAAGATAGTGATGACTATCCATTATCGTTGAATCTGCTATATTGTATGTTATGGATATAATGAACATTTTGAATGTTTTGTGCATTTCGATTGTTGATAAGACAATGTTGCCCAGCCTATCCGATTACATATGGCGTCCTCGTGCTATAGTCGCATATATTTCAGAATATATATTTTGATTGAAGTTGCCATAGTGAACCTTTCTCTACTAGTGTAAAAAAAAAAAAAGATGTTTCCAGAAAAGATTTCTGGCAAACAATCAGTTGCATGGTTCATATTTTGGGCAGGCTTCTCCGTTTGTTGATGAATAAATATATTGTGGCAAATACTACTTCTTCAATCATTTAATATCCGTCTGTGTCTGAAATGATTTAAATTATTAAATGCTAATTTGTTAATACTACAAAAGGCGTCCTAAGAAAAACAAGTATACAGAAATAAAATGAAGAAGTAATTAGGTATTGTAAAAAATTTTCTTACTCTTCCGGAATATTTTATATGGACATGCCTAACGTTTTCACGTTGTCCACGAAGTCAAACAGAGATAAGTATACTTTAAAACGGTGATTTACACGAACAAACACGTCTTATAATAAAGTTAAACGTCATTGGCTGAAGAAAATATATGTTAGAATTCAGAAAATAAATGGATTTATCATTTAAAAAACCCCTAAAAAACGTTGCCGATACACACACACGCACACACACACACACACATATATATATATATAAACCAGACATACAAATATTCTTTTTTTGCGCGCCCACGCACACCACTCTCGAATATATATATATATATATATATATATATATATATATATATATATATATATATATATATATATATATATATATATATATATATATATGCATATATATATAAATTGCATTTGCATATATATATATATATATATATATATATATATATATATATATATATATATATATGCGATATCTTTGTCGAGCTTTTTAAAAGGCAGGAAAATGTAGAAAAAGTAGGGTAAGTAAAATCGTATATACAAAATAATATTAAAACCACCATTTATAAGGAAAACTTTATTTTATGTGTGAAGGGCAGTGTGCTTGCTTGCAATTAAGAAATCGGTTTTCCCGGTATAAATAATTTACCCACGACGGAGATTACTGAATCCGTCGTCAGCCTTTTGTATACTTTGAGAGCGTGGGCAACAAGACAAAAAAAGGGCATATGAACTTTCACTTAATAATCCTGAATAGGTGGGAGAATTATATTATCGCTCCAGAACAAGTACGATTAAAGTAGGAGAAGTTTATTCATACAGGGTGTCTGAAAGACATTTATAATTTTGTAGGAGGAATCCTGACTCGAAAGCAAGTGTAAGTTTCCATATAAAGATATGTACGAAAGGCCATCGTTGACAAATGTTCAAAACGTCATCAATTTGCTTCCACCCACGCATTTATCCGCCAGACCATTGACTGGTAGACAGTTTCAAATACTCACACCCGGTGTCATATTGTTTCGCAAACCCTCATGACACGTTGCTGAAGCATTATTGTATTATTAATATCAGCTGCATAAACACTTGTTTAGGTGACTCCGAAGATTAAAGATTGAGGTCGGGAAAGCATACAGGCCATGGAATCTGTCCTCACCTAACTATTGATTTGCCATGTTAGATGTCATTCAGTGCATAGCGAACAATGTGAATAAAATGCGCTGTAACCCTATCAAGGAAGAACTACATGTGTTTTCTGTATTAGCAAGGGTACATCTACTAGCATGGATGCCTGTTAGAAATAAAGTCCCTGTAGGAAGCTCCTTTAATTTACTGGGGGAATATATAGACCTAGCAGACAGTCACGTAGAATTCCAGCCCACATATAAGTCGTAAATTGATGATAGTGTTTAGCCTGTATTCTACCATGGATATTCCGATAACCCCAGGAATATTGGTTGTGCAAATTTGTTACTCCATCTTTTCCAAATGTTGCCTCATCCGTAAACAAACCAGAAGAGACAAAAACAACACTTGGCGCAAGAAACCATCGGCAACACTGTACTTCTGGTGACTGATGAGAGAGTGAAAGATCCTGAAAACATTGAAAATTATACAGAAACAGAATCGGAACTTGATTTAGCCTCCATGCGATACTATCAGATGTACGGACCACTTGACGTGAGCTGATGTGGATCCTCTCCGACAGCCTCAGAATGTAATTTTCTTATTCAGATGTAGCAGAGAAGCTCAGTATTTCTCGATCCACAGTCACTGGTGCCAAGGATCCTGTCTCATAAATGCAATAAGAATCTGCAAAGTTTGGATGACACGACTGCCTGCGATATGGAAACACAATCCTATATAACCGGGCATAGACGCGTTTAGTATCATTTGTGCGGCCGTAAGTAAAAATAATATCTGCCTGCTCACGATATGAAGACCCTGCTATTTTTAAACGAAAAAAACCGCTCAGTTAACCAATTACTACACATGTTAAGTGTTGAAGAGAGACTAGCTACAAGTATACGCGGATGACAAATGTAAGTTATTCGACATGACAATACAGAGCCGTGTACAGGAAAAATTCTTTAAACATAATAAAGATTTGCGGACATATGTTAACATGGAATTTTTGCAATTGTTATATTGTGTAGAAAACTCACTCCAAATTTTGTAAAAATATTTTAATTCATCATTCATATATATGTACAATCATCTCAAAAAATTTTGGAACAACAAAGCTACTTTCTTTTGTTTTACACTGAAGGCATTTTTGTTTAAGATCAGAAGATTAATACGGGGCAAGTGTTCCGAACTTCAGCTTTTATTTTTGCTATTTACATTTTGATGTGTCGAAAGGTTTAGAACCAAACACGTTTTGAATGACATCAGCCCATTTTTAGGTGAACAAAATTAAAGGAACAGATAGTGTCCAAGTAAAGAACATTGAAATATTAACTGCTAACCTCTGGATTCTATACTCGAAGACGACCGTCATCATGAACAACATTGGTTATGAGAGCAGACCACGACTATATTTTGACGGGAATGAATCGAGATATGAATTATGGGAGACGAAGTTCTTAGGCTACCTCAGAATACAAAAACTCCATGACATCATCCTTTGCGAAGACAACCGGAGATGGGTGATGATTTTAATGAAAGAAATGCGACCGTATTCGCTGAATTAATACAATTCCTGGATGGCCGGAGTTTATCTTTAATAATGAGAGAGGCCAAGGACAATGGACGGCGAGCCCTACAAATTTTGCGTGAACACTATTTGTCAAAAGGTAAGCCTAAATTTATTGCTTTATATACTGAACTAACTGCATTAAAGAGACGAGAAAATGAATTTATAACTGATTATACCATACGAGCTGAGAATGTTACAAATGCCTTAAAAATTGCAGGTGAGACTATCTCGAATGGGCTGCTAATAGCCATGGTCTTGAAGGGTTTGCCACCGTCAATCATACCATTCACGACAGTCATAACTCAAAAACATAAACAATTAACTTTCACTGAGTTTAAAATGGAGTTACGTAGCTATGAAGAAACTGAAAAATGTGTACCCACCAAAATCAAGACAATAACGTAATGCAACTGAGAACGTCATTTAAAAAATTCAGAAAACCAGTCCCTCAAACCGATCAGACTAGGAATTATGATATTAAGAACAAGGGCCTTAAAAACAATTATTACAAGAACTATAACAGAAATAACATTACTAAAAGAAATATCGTTTGTTTTCGCTGTGGTAATGTCGGCCATGTCCGTGCAAAATGTCAATTTTATACATGGAATGATTTTTGTAAAAATGTAAAAACTTCTTCGAATGGACGTACATATGCCTTTTCGTTTGGATTGGGTACTGTAGCCAGTAGTTATAACTCTTACCTGGTCGATACGGGTGCGACAAATCATGTAATTACAGATGAAACAAAATTTATTAATTTTGACCCCAATTTTGAGCCCGACTCACACTTTATCGAGTTAGCTGACGGGACCAGAGCTAATAATTTAGTTTTAAAAAGAGGTGATGCCTGTATTTATCTACGAAATACTAGAGGAAATATTTGTAAATGTTTATTAAAAAAGGCTTTATATATTCCTAAATTTAAACAAAATATTTTTTCAGTTCAATCTGCAGTGAAAACTGGCGTTAAAGTCAATTTTCACCGAGACAATTCAAAGTTAATATATCCAGACGGAACTGAATTTAATATACAGCAAAATAGACGTTTGTATTATTTGAAAAGTAATAAGTCTGCGAAGACAGCCACGCACGACTTAAGAACTTGGCATAAAATATTAGGCCACTGTAATAATTGTGATGCTAAAAGATTACAAGAACACGTCACGGGAATGAAAATTACATTTCCAAAGGACATACAATATTGTGACACGTGTATTAAAGGGAAAATGACGAAATATTGAAATCGGGTCGGATCCCAAAAGCAACAGATATCTTGTTCAGACTTTATTGCGACTTAGCGGGTCCAATTTCCCCAATGGGTATAGACACCTATTCATATGTCTTAAACTTTGTTGACGAATATTCAGGACTTATTATGATATATTTTCTGAAAAATATATCTGATACCCTGCAAGCTACACAAATCTATTTATCTGATATCTCCCCGTATGGAAAAGTAAAAATAATTCGGACAGATAATGGTAGAGAATTTACTTCTGATGCTTACGAAAACCTCCTAATAAATGAAGGCATTAAACATGAGAAAACCTGTTCTTATTCTCCACACCAGAACGGAGTTGCTGAACGTAATTGGAGGACGCTTTTTGAAATGGCTATATGTTTGCTAATACAATCTAAGTTACCCAAAAATCTGTGGGTCTATGCGTTAAATACAGCTGTATATATAAGAAACCGTTGCTATAATAGTAACATTAAAAAAATACTTACGAATCTTATACGAACTTCAAACCCAATGTGAGTGATATGCATATCTTTGGTACTATTTGCTATGTCGACCACAGGGCAAAACTAGATCCAAAAAGTGAAAGGGGCATATTTATTGGGTATGACAAGTCAAGTCCAGCCTATATGATTTATTTTCCACAAACTAAAATGATAAGGAAGATCAGATGCGTCAGATTTACAGATTCCTTTGAGCCATGTGAGGAACCCGAAGAAAAGAATATTGACTGCGAGGAACTAGTCCAGCCCGATCTAGTATGGCCTAATTATGGGCCTATAAGTAGAAAATTCGTTCAAAATCCGAGGAAGGTATTATACCAGATGATGTAGACGAGGAAAAATCGGGCGCAAAACTTGAGTTAAAAGAAAATACAACTGATGAGGGGGGAAAATTCCGCGTTATCCGATAAGAAACAGAAGAAAGCCAGACTATTTTGGAATGGATCAATGTAATATCTGTGACATTGATTGTTGTTATTCGGTACAATGTATCCCAAAGAACTATTAAGAAGCCATACATTCTGTCAATTCCAGACGGTGGATAGCTGCCATGTAAAAAGAAATTAAATCTTTAGTATCAAATGAAACGTTTGAATTAAAAAAAGGCCCCTGATGATATAAATATTATCGGCAGCCGTTGAGTTTATACTGTAAAGCGTACTGAGGATGGATCGCCAGTGTACAAGGCTCGTTTTGTAGCTAAAGGATTCTCGCAGATATACGGGGAAGATTATGTAGAAACATTCAGTCCAACAACAAACATGACAACAATTAGAATTTTAATGCAAATGGCCGCACATTATGGTATGAATATACACCATATGGATGTGAAAGCAGCTTATTTGAATGCTGCCATTGACTATGAAATATACATAGAACCGCCAGAAGGTTTTGAAGAAGGTGATAATTATGTATGGAAACTTAAAAAGTCACTATATGGACCCAAACAGAGCGGAAGAACATAGAATAAATTAATCCATTCTTATTTAATACAAGAACGATTTCAATCCTTCAAGTTGACCCATGTCTATACACGAGAACATTTAATAATGAAATATTAGTAATTCTGGTTATTTAGGTCGACTATATGTTAATTGCATCAAAGTGTGAGACCGCTCTATTAAAAATCAAAAATTCCCTAGAAATAAGATTTAAAATGACCGACTTGGGTCGACTATCATGGTTTCTTGGTATAAAGTTCAAATTTAAATGCAACACTATTACAATGAATCAATCTAGATACATCGAAAGGCTCTTATCTAATTCAGCATGCAAAATTTTAAAACAAGATGTGAAATGGATTTAAACATAATTATGAATAATGATGATGGTATAGCGGCGTGTGAGAAAGAATATAGAACATTGGTCGGAAGTCTTATTTACATAATGACATCAACCAGGCCAGATATCTGCTATACGGTTACTAAGTTGCCCCAACACTTACAAAAACCGGGTCTGTGCATTTAGCAAGAGCTAAACAAATATTACGTTATCTACATGGAACTAAATGTCGATGCCTAGTATTTCGACAATCAGATAAAGCATTAAAATTGGAAGGATTTTGTGATGCTGATTGGGCAAACTCACCAGATCGTAAGAGTATAACAGGTTATTGCTTTAAGCTAGGGGACGGTAACCCAATAATCAGCTGGAAATCGAAGAAACAGGAGTGATTTCACTTTCTACTTGTGAAGCTGAATATATTGCATTGTCAAAAGCAACACAAGAGACTACTTTTATTAAATTATTAATAAGAACAATTACAACACTGGTAATAACTGAGTCAATAATTATTTACTGCGACAATCAGGCCAGTATTGCTTTGGCTAGAAATCCAATAATACACCAAAGATCAAAGCATATCGATATTAAATATCAGTTTGTTAGGGACCAAGTACAAAAGAAAACAGTACAAATTGAATACTTTCAATCGGGAAATAATATGGCGGATTTATTTACAAAACCAATTACGAAATTGAAATTGCGGGTTTTCCCTTCTGCCATATTTGGTACTGACTTCTTGGGTCCTTATTCGCCCAGGGCAAGACGTAAAACTGCATCCATTAAGTCCCTCTTAGGTCCTTATTAGTCCTGGGTAGGACGTAAACCTGCATCCATTAGTTATTGTCTTAAGAAGCGTCAGTTTAGTTTTTGGTATGAATGTGAGTTCTTAATTTCGGGGTATAAATGTAAATAGTCCTACTTTTAGCCCACTCCTCTTCTAATGACTCTCAGGATCACCCTGGCCCGGAGTGATAGTGACTGTTTTAATGGTCCCAGCTATGGGTAAAATAACAATTTTTCACTTTTTAGTGATTCTCAGGATCACTCTGACCCGGAGTGATAGTAGCTGTTTTAATGGGTCCCAGCTATGGGTAAAGTAACAATTCTTTTCACTTTTTTTTGTTGTGATCCCAACCCAAACTTATAATATTATTGGTAATGTTTATTAACCTGAATACTTAACTGTGGACAAAGTGATATGTAAATTTTTGTGGATATTAATTTTCTTTAAAAAAAAATAAAATAAAATAAATAAATAAAAAATAATAAAATGTATTTTATGAATGCCAAAAACATAATTGGAATACTGAAGTGTTTGTTACATATTAATATTGACTTTACTAATATTTTGAAGGAAGATTCCATAATATACCCAAAATAAGATGGGGTGTTACGGTTTTTTGTGTATATGTATGTCTGTAACTATTGAGCCAGTCAAAATGACTTAACTCACTTTATAGTCCACCAAAAGAAGTTTAACGAATCAGAAGACGTAGAACATTCAATCCGTCGTGCATATAGGCGGCCATTTTTGTTCACTCTACCCGAATGCCCAGTCCATCTTGTCAGTCGAAGAGAACCAGAAGGAAGAACTATGCTCTGCTACTTTTATTGAAATATCCACTCTCTAACCTGAACAACGCTTTTCTACTGTTTTCGAAATATTCATAGCTAACCTCTGGATTCTATACTCGAAGACGACCGTCATTATGAACAACAGCTTAACTCTTGCTCGCAGTAACGTTTACATCCATTCAAATCACCAAACTTCTGCATCCATAATTTGTGAAGATTTTTCAGACTTTTACCGCAAACGCTTTTAGTTCTTGTTTTATCCTGGGGAGGGTATTTATTTAGACTCATCTTCAATGGTTCCGTGAATCTCCTGATTAATCTAAAACTGTCCAAGTTTAAAAACCCTGATGAAATCCTTAGTTGTTTTAGCAGTAATTTTTGATTAATTGTCCCGCTGAATGATAAACTTCTTCCCACTACCTTGGATACATTTCTCTGTAAATATGTTTCTATTGACTTCTGAATTCATTATGCTGCTAGCATCATTAGTTACATCATTAATCAATATGAATGAGCCTATCCCAGAAGCAGCTCTGTATCCCCAAGCTCAGTCACTGCCTCTACCAAGTTTCACTCTTGATCATAAGGAGATCCTTTCTTCCCCTATCTTCTTTCCATCACTTTAGTAAAGATTGATCTTGATCACATCAACCCATAAATCTTTCTTCCAGATCTTTTGTCGCTTATCTCTGTGCTCGCTGGCAAATTCTAATCTGATTTTCTAATATTTAATGCTAATGAGTGATTTGCATCTTGTGACATCGCCTCTGTATTTTTCTCTGAAAGTCTTCATTCCGGCAGTCTGGAGCTTATTCTTGATGTCACTGACTGCTGATTTAAAAATTTTCATCGAACCTCTCACAATGTTTCTATCATCAACTGCTGTAATTTTCCTTTGCCGACCTTTTCTATGGCTGTTGTTCGTTACGCAAGTAATTCTATTCGTTTTCAGAACCATCGAAATTGCTGTGTTGGATATGCCCGAACAATTTTCTAACGGCTCTTATCGATTATTCTTCTTTTCTCAGTTTTAAAATGTGTTTCTCCAATAGAGGGTTCACTCCTCTTCATGTGGGTTTATCCTTTTTAACAAGAAATACAGTCTTCACAAGTGAATCCCTTGGCAAAAACAATGAGTAATAATTGAAGTCTATTTAATGTTCAACAAATAAATCTAAATGGCAAAACCTGGGCAACAATGAAAAGTTGTCGGTCACTTGTTCCAGTAAATTTGTATACTTCAGAAATGGGTGGCTTCAAGCAAAAGCTGGCATGTCTTAAGCTATTTCATTCATCTAAATGTACATATCCGAAAATAACAGGTGAAATACTTAACTCGTTTTTATATTTAACTTCCCAAATATCTTTAGTGAACAATAAAAACAAAACATTTGGCTTTGTTGTTCTAATATTTTTGGAGAGAACTATATATATATATATATATATATGTATTTTATATATATACATATATATATATATATATATATATATTAATTCCATATATATCATTACTTATATATATATGAAAATTATACACACACAGACACACACACATATATATATATATATATATATTAATTACATATAATATAAAAATCCTTATTATATAATTAATTATATATACACACGCACGTGTGTGTGTGTGTCTGTGAAGTATATTTTATTTAGCCGATTGAACTTTTACCTATTCTGCAGTGTAACGCACTGGAATTCAAGTTGACTTTAATGGTATTTTTAACTTTTGACATTTTTATCAACACACAATGAAATGCACATTTTATTGTGCCAGAAACAATAATTAGGACAACAAAGCAAGCATCAACTGTATTTTCCCTAATCCCTGCTAAATACTCTCTAGAGCCACTTTTTTACTGCAATTATAGATTAATGTCTATTAAGGTATGATTCTCATCAGCTTTGTACTACTACAAACTAAAATTAATGTCCATTACTTTTCCAAATTAGTTCAATTCTAAGCAGGATTGTTTAGAGACCATATGTGAAAATAATTTTGCAAGTCCTGTCACTGATTCACAACTGGATTTAATTCTGGATACAGACTGAGCCATTATAAGACACCAATATTCCTTTTACTAAATCATCAAATTCATCTGTGATTTTATGATTTGGCTCGATGTCCTGCTGGACGATGAATCTTCGGCATATTTTCAGTGCATTTGCAGTCTTTATTCTGACGTTTGCCCTGTACAGGATACAGCAAAAATCAGTGAGTAATTAACTAATCGTAAATTTTAGATACTATAGTCTACAAACTCAAACAAAAAATAATTTCAATGTTCAAGGCATTTAGAAATCCTTTTACTTAAGGGTTTATAATTTAATTAATTGGTATTTGTCATATGTGAAGGATTGTGAGTGGATAAAACTGTTGAATGTCCGCAGGAAAACTGCTTTTAATGTGTGCGAAATGTGATTCAAATTATTAAACCAAAATTTAATTTTAGGAAGACGCCTTTCCTTTCGTACCAAAATTACGGAAAAGCAGGAGGAAGATCGTAGAATCGTTGGATATTTCGGCTAGCTTGCTAACGAGGATTTCGAAAGTGGATTTAGGGCTAAAGGCATACACGATACAACAACTGTTTTCAAGTACCTGCAAACTGAAAAGGCTGGGATGGAACAGTAAGATAAGATGTAGAGTGGGATAGAAGTAGTTTTAATTTTTTTTTTTTTTTTTTTTGTAGGACTACTTTTTCATTAATGTTGATGCTGTCAACTACCAAAACGATACGGCTTACAAAACTTCCGTAAATAGTTCCAGAAATTGATAGAACACATTTCAATCGACAGAAATCTGTTGATACAATGATTTTGAGTGCTATTTGTTTTGATGGTTCGCTATCGCTCTTGGTGTTCAAAGAATAATATTTGAAAAATAATAGTAATGTCTAACAGCAAAAGTTAGAGGGACATGTGTTGACGTGTTGTCACACTCATTTGTATGTCACTCAAGATGGAGATTCTGCAAATCTTGCCTCCATGAAACACTGCTATTCCTGTGAAAGTTGCGATATGGTCAATATTGATTTTCACGTATCTCACACGTGTGTCAGACCTGAAAGAAGCACATATGACACTGTGCTATCATGTATGCTAACAGGTGAGGAATACATTTTGCACTTTAGTTGTAAAAGATGAAGTATTATGGAGAAATTAAGCAGTGGCCGTTTTGAAATTTAAATATTTGTAAAATACTGTCAATAAATATAAAAAAATCAACCTGTAAACTTTCATTAACAAAAAACCTAAAGTTCTTATGTTAAAATACAATGATTAATAAATATTCATGCCACATCTAGTATATGGCTACATTCATCTTCCCGTCAACTTTCTTCCTTATCCCTTATGAAGCACGTCTATAGCATGCTATTGTCCTGTCCCTGACATGATCCTCTGTGAATTTAGCGTTTCCTGGCAGATATACAACAGCGTTTGTTTTCCGCCACAAGTAGTATTTTGCATTAATATCCAAGAATGAAATTTCACATGAGAACTTTTTCGACATGTTTGCTGTCTCTCCCAAATTTCTGGTAGGAAGATTAAAATAGGATTTCTTGTGGTTTTATTTCAACGATAGTTTTTTTTTTCTTGCCACGCTTATATAAAGATTGTGTTGTGCAAGTTGACACGTGGGCAAATTCCCGGACTTGTTCTAAGGACTTTTGATGTTCCTCTAGATTTACCATGGGCCACATGGTTGCTTTTCTGAAATAAAATTACTATTTCATGTCCAATCTTTTTAGGTGGGTTACCTTGTTTGGTAGATTTGCGGTTACCTCATAGTCAATATATTTTGAGATGATCGTTTTAATTGTGCTCCGTCCTATGTTCAATTCATCGGATGTTATCTATAATTCTGTCCACGTTTATAGCTGACCTGTCTGCTGAGCTATTTTGTCTTCATGGTGCTGCTTCTTTTTAATGTTCAACAAACCAAAAAAAAGAAAGTAAAAAAAAATAAACTTTAGAGATGTATATGCATTTAACAGTTGAATGAAGCAATAAGTTTGGTTAGACTTCCATTTATTTAATTTAACCATATCTAATTAAGTGGCATTTGAACAGGATTTTCATATGTCATAGTGCAGACTATGAAAACTGCTGCTTAGGTTATCAGGAAGCATCAGCATTTGGAGACCATAATCTTTCATATCCACAAGGGATGCGGGATATAAAAGCAGATGAATGCATACTCCGCGGATGATTCATTGATTCTCCCGATAGTTTTCCATGAAACCAGCACATTCTCGAACATATCCTTGAAGTAAATTATCTACGTACGGAGAGAAAATGATTTGAAGAAGTATAAAAATAGAAAAGGGCTTAGAATTATGATTATATTCTAACCATATTTATTCATATTTTACAGCGAAGAGATCTGAATAGAACATGATATATACCAAAATTTATTATCAGTAGGAATTTGAAAACATAAGAAGATGACAACATTTTTATGGCAGTATGGGAATTGTAGGAACGAACAAAGAAGTTACTAAAGGAAAACAAAAAGTAGAAAGGAAAAACATCAACAATAAGAAGACTTAATATGTTACTGAGATCAAGGGGAATAGTCGAAGATGCGAGTAACTAATTGGAGGTATGAAAATAATGCAAGTAAAGGAATCATTACTATTTTATCTTTTCACCCGCCCCATGTGCAAATGAAAGTAAAATGCAGGAAGTTACTTGGAATGAAAGAGGATGAGAGGATTTAGTGGGGAGACATTAAAGAGAGTAAAAAAAAAAGAGAAGAGGGTTCAGGAAAATGGAATACGGCGGTTGACGTTGAATTTAAAATTTTGGCAGATTGCAGTTATCCGTGAAGAAATTAATCGAAAGGTTGTTCCACAGGTGAGAAATACGAAAAAAAGAAAATGTTAGCCAAGAAGTGTCGGTTACATCAAACTCTCTTCAGAATAGGTGCAATGAATATGAGTTTTCTGAGCAGCCGTACTTTGATAATAACCATTAGACTCATCCATCTCTTTCCGAATACTCGGCACTGTCATCAGATTGGTACTCTGAAATGTTAGGATTGGACCTTCCGGCGCGAATGTCAAGGAGTACAGCATGCGATGGATAAAATGGAGACAATTTACCAATCGCACTCTGTGTGTATATATATATATATATATATATATATATATATATATATATATATATATATATGTGTGTCTGTGTGTATTTTCAGACGGACAGAAACATAAACACACACGTATATGTGTATATATATATA
Organism: Acanthosepion pharaonis; assembly: GCA_903632075.3. Classification (NCBI taxonomy): domain Eukaryota; kingdom Metazoa; phylum Mollusca; class Cephalopoda; order Sepiida; family Sepiidae; genus Acanthosepion; species Acanthosepion pharaonis. Next base: position 774,710 of record CAHIKZ030000299.1, read on the forward strand.
TATATATATATATATATATATGTATGTGTGTGTGTGTGTGTGTGTGTGTGTGTGTGTATATATATTTATATGGATAGATAGATATGTATACCAAGCTGTCCCTAAATTTAATGCACTGCCTTCATTCAAATTTTGTGTTTGCGGTCGAGTGAATGGCATGTATTAAGGGCAGCATAGGATTGCCACCATTATCTATCTATCTATTTCTCTCTCTCTCTCTCTCTCTCTCTATCTCTATATATATATATATATATATATATATATATATATATATATATATCCTGATACATTAATGTATACGATGCATTGATAAAACACACCACTATTCATCTCTAACAATTTTGATTATTTTTTTTTAGAGGACGACATTGTCGCTTAAAGCTGGCTATTTAATTGTCGTACTTTTCTGCTCGGTCGTTGAAGCGTTTTCTTCGGGCTTTCTGGCACAGTCTGCCTGACAAATTCTTTCCAACGTCATACAGGTAATAATCTGTGGAAGGATAACTAATAATTCTCTCCTTGTTGATAAAGAGGTCTGCTTTCGAGTAAAAATGCTCTCCCTGACACATTCATCATATGTAAACTAAGGTATATATATATATATATATATATATATATATATATATATGAAAGAAAGGCAGATGGACACATCGGTGTTCTACGACCACTGAAGTACTTACAGTTCCGTTAATTCAGTTCATGCAGCCAAATTACCTTCCCGTAAGATTTGACTATATTAATGATGTTTTGGAACAGGGGCAACGCCATAATAATTGAATTAAGAGAGCCGCTAACATAATGTACCATAAGTTTATTTCCGCTGAAAGTTTGCAAATTAGTTGTCTTTATTATTAAATTAATATATCTCTCAAGTAACTAAGCTGGTTTGGGGAAAAGAGATCTATTCAAATATTTAAACATATTTGGTCGAAAGTGAATGCAACTAACTCGACTGTAATTCGAACTCTTCTCTCAGATTTTTCGTTGCCTGTGGCAAGTCATTACAACAACGGTAATTCTGAATAAGAATATCTACGTATCTATCTATCTGTCTGTCTGTGTCTAAGTGCATGTTTTCCTGTTTTATATATATATATATATATATATATATATATATATATATATATATATATATATATATATATATATATATATATATATATATATATATTTTTTCATACATTAGAAATATATATTTGCAAGTAAATATATACACAAAAACGGCGAAATAAATGCGCCCAGTCTCGCACACATAATGAAACGTATGGCGATGTCATTTGTTTGCCAGTTGCCATAACCCCAGCTGGAACACCGATTAAACTGTCATAGAATCTCTGCTTCAGCAGCGGTCAATTATTTCCTGACATTTATAACAAATGGTGAATGAAAATCGAAAACATGGAAAATGAATGCAGACTCCATTTATTCAGAAAACTTTACAGAAATCTTGCGTTTCCGTCCTTCTGGCTCCAATTTGTCTTTCGATAAGAATCAAAGAAAATGATAACATTGTAAGTTGGAAGACAAAGTCTGAATTAATTCCTCTGGAGTACCGCCATCGACCTTTACGCTATAATTTTTCTTCAGAAAACACACACACACACACACAGACAACACACACACACACACACACACACATATATATATATATATGTATGTATGTATGTATATGCTCAGTTTATGAACTCTCACACACACTAACATAATCATATATATATATATATATATATGTATATATATATATATACATACACACACACGGCTATCCATTATTTCACTGTTCCTCTGCACCATCACTTTCTCTCTCTCTCTCTCTCTCTCTCTCTCTCTATATATATATATATATATATATATATATATATATATATATATATATATATATATATATATATATATATATATAGGGAGGGACGGTGAAGTAATGCATAGCTGCTTGGATTGAGGAATCGGAGAGCCGAGTTCGAATTCCTCTGGAGCGCTAACATGCTTGGGAAAGTTATGAATCCTCTTCTTCTACCTCCATCAATGGGTGACTAGGAGGACAGACACATTTCTATAGGCTTGGATGGAAAATGGTTCAGGAGAATGAAAACCCGGATTCCAATACCTGCGGAGAGTCGTTTGGAGACCTTGGGGCACTTTCTGAAACATCCCCTTCAAAACGTGTGGATGTTTCTGCAGAAATGCTTCATCGCTATAGTAAAAATCTTATGCTGCCGGTTCCTAGGAACTGAATCCGCTTAACCCACATATGTCGAATACGATGGGAGAACCGAACAACAGCATGGAATGCTCCCATAGTAGCTTTGGGAATGTGCAGTATCGGACACATATCATTTTCATTATAGTTTTTTTTTCCCCTATTCTTGATGTATTGCAATTCTACTGTACCCACTCTATCCTGTAATTTAACTATTCATTAATGTAACACGCACACACACATACAGATACATACATATATATATATATATATATATATATATATATATATATATATATATATATATATATAACCGCCGATTATCTACAAATTTGACATCGTTTTTCTCGAAACTTTGCCGTTCAATACAAGATAACCCATCATCTCCAGAAATTTAATACGTATATGCTAGTGTGTACGTGCGCACTCGATTGTATGTGTGTTTGCGCACGCAGGTGTGTGTGTGGCTTATTTGCAAATTTAATAGAGGAATATATATATATATATATATATATATATATATATATATAATTATTTTCTTCTATTGTATATCTCATATGAAACATTTCTTTAAATGAAACCTTCCGCTTGCCCTAATTTTAAAATATTAAGTATTTTGTTATTTAGAAATTATAAATGATAAAAATGATTAATTTTTCCATTATTAAAGTTGATAAAGAATAGACGAAAAGTTCGTAATAATTCATTCCATGCCATATTGCTTCCCTTATTTCTTAATTCGTGTATTTGAAAGACGTAAAATTATTTATTTCCGTCACTTTTTATATTAAAATTAATGATAGTCAATTTTTTTTTCTGGTGCAATATATGCAAATATCTAAGAATCACTATCTTTTAACATCTACTCTAAGATTGACATCAAAATTATACAAATTATTCCTGTTCAATTAAGTCTGTGATGAGGGTAAATCATTTCGCGGAAGATATAAGGAATATTACCCATTTTATGGAGCTATGCACCACATACGCATTTCTTATTCAGATATGCCATGACCAATTACATGGTACCTTCCAATCTGAAAAAAATTTAGAAAAGAGAATCTAAGACTTTTACTACTCTCCAAACACGTCTCACATATAGTCAGGTTCTTGAATATATCCTGAACATTCGCATCCCGAGCCATATCTCGTCAGGGTAATTCTCGATGGGACGTGTCACTTGTATTTATGTAAATTCGGATATTCTAATGAGAAATGAGTACGTTCCTCATTTGCTAAACTGTAAGAAAATGAGGCGGAAAATTAATATTTTTTTTTTTACTGCTGAGTGCAACCACTATCAGTCGTGTAAATGCACAAACACATGTAGAACATGTCATACCCGATGCCCGTAGACCATTTCATGTCCCTGAATACCTAAGAAATATGTGTGCCCGATTAAAGCCACCTCTAGCTACTCTTAAGCACTCGATATTCTCTTTATTCTTTTTCAAGTCCCCGCAAAATAAAAAAAATAAAAAAAAAACAATACTAGAATTTACGACAAATGAATCTGTTCAGAGAGGAACGTGGAACCCACGGAGCTACACCTACATATACAGTAACCACTGAGATTTTTTATGGTTTCGGAGTAATGAAAACTATATCATGCATTTCTACTTTTATCAGTAGGGGTCAATGACAACGTTTCTAGTTTGATCGTGGGCTCAATGTTAAAGACCTATATAAATGACATGGCAGTATGAAGTTCAGTGACGTTTATTTCTCTTGCATATCGTTCATGCTGTTAAGGAATGTTTTACCGAGTTATTCTTCGGAGTAATGTCGATGCCGGAATTTTTTTATCTAGCTGATGTAAAACAATTGAACTAAAGTTTTTCGGATATCATCCTTACAACGAAAGATATTTATCAAATAAAAGAAATCACATGATTGCAAGTCTTTCAAACTTTAACGTGCACAAACCAAAATGTATATACTATGTAAATCGAAAATACTGATTTGCATGCTTCCACCTTACGATCACCAGAGTTAAGGTCCAGTCTGGTCACTGCCTAGATGGCTGATAGCTTCGGAATACAATTGATGTAAGCTTCGTTGTGTGTCTGGTGCTATAAATAACGGCTCGAAATGGTGAATCGGAGACTCGAGTTCTCATAGCAGTTGATGTTACAGTCTTTTACGTATCCTCTTGATAAATATGAATTCAAATCTTCCCGCCGACTATGGGTTAATTAGTATCATTTTTATCGCTAAATTATTATTTTCTTCAAACATAGTCTTATAATCGAAAAAAATCTGGTTTTAAAAAACCGGCTACAAGTTGATAAACCGTGAAAATAACCATCAATCAATCCAGCTTACAACATTAAATATTCTGGGTTATTTAAAGCCGAAAGATAATATGAGGTGTAGGAAAATTGTTATTCTTTTGAGAGTGAATATATGAATGAGAAAATTTTGAGAATGAAAAGAAAATTTAATTCATAATATTTAACACTTAATAGAAGGGAGGAAATGACTTCATATATTTCTCAAGTGTATTTACAGGTAGGGTAATGGAATGAACCCGATTGGAAATCGAACTTTGATTTTAGTTTTCAACGTCTATCTCTTTCGCCATAAAAGAAATAGTGATATAAATAAGATGCTCTTATTCAACTCTACATAAAATTACATTTTCTGAAGGAATCCTCTTTAAGCACTGAAAATATCGATAAGAGATTTTGGACGCAAGAAATTTATTTCCCAAATTTAGTATTTGATAGAAATATCTTTTAAAATAAACAGACTTCCTGGACAATAAATAACGAATATTTCCTTATAAGGAAACAGCTAATGCTTTCATTAACAATTACCGGTGCCATATTTGAAGGGATGGACAATATGAATAGAAATTAAGTGATTAAGACCCGGATGGGTTTGTTTTTATTGATAATATTTTTTCCCGTTTTTTAATAGGAAATTATTTCAGAATTATAAAAATTACGGAATACATATATTTTTCCTCATATCACATCGAACTAAAAATATCTGTCATTGCTACCAACAATGCCGTCTTGATCAGCGTATATAAATAGACGAGATACTGCCCAACACCCATAGCTTAAAGATTCCTTTCAAGAAGGAA
>CAHIKZ030000299.1:782500-830000 GCA_903632075.3 Acanthosepion pharaonis
CGTAAAATATGATATTGTTTGCATCTAACATTACTCATCAATTTTACTACAACTGATATTTTTTATTTTTGTCTAATAAAATTTAATAAATAGGAAAGGGCGTTTAAGAAATTAAATTGACGTTTGCCCGGGTGTCTGCATGATAAAATTTAAAAGTGTACACTACATAAGTTTAGCTTTTGTCACTTCACACGTAAATGCTTAATTTTCAGACGAACATTGCAATCTGTCTTTCGAAAATGAACACAGCTATTTTTGTTTAAGAAAAAAAAACAAAAAACAAAAAAAAACAAGACCATGTTGACGATATTGTCTTAATGTTGAAAGGATTCGGAATAAAATAAAAATGTGCTATTACGAAAACACTCGGGATAAAAAGAATATGCCCCAACGAGGAAATTGTCTTTCTTTCTTTAATAACGATAATAAAATACTTATTCGTAATTATGAGAGGATCACTATTTGCATTATTCCGACTATTGTTCTAATCTTTGTTGCCATATTTACCAAAACGTTTCGACCGTTGTACGCTCCAGCCTTCTCCATGTGGTTGGAATGTCGAACTAAACCATTTATTTCGCTTTCTAGGGTAGACTGTTCTAGTTCCACGTGCCGTGTCTGATGGATGCCATTTATCAGTTATCTCCTGTTAATTCCTCTCTCAATGTTCTCCACAGCATTAACCAGGTATTGAAAGAGTGAGTGTTCAATACCTACATCAGTTCAACGTATGAAATATATGTGTGTGTGTGTGTGTGTTTGCATTTGTGATTTACTTCTAGGAAAACAAAGTAATGCGTAAAAAAATTTCCAAAGAATATGCAGAAACGACCAACTTAGAAATACATCCAAAGTTCTTCAATAAAATCCCCCTCAACCGCGAAGATGCCTTCGCAACGGCTGTCTGGGCGACTTTAATACCGGATTATTTTGTTTCAAGTTTATCTTTTTCATCTTATCCACGACAACAGCCTTCAAAGAATCTTTAATATTATTGAAGTACTGGTTGCTTCCGTAGCGAAGACGCCCAAGACGATGACGTACATTGATTTTAAAGCCGGCGATGTCAGAGAACAATTACTCTGCGTGACATGATCGTTAAAATTCCAGATCCACCAATAATGGATCATTTACTTCATGCAAAAGAGAAAGTTTCTTTCTGGAGCATGTGCTATCTTCAATTTTACTTCCTGTTGCTTGGCCACCATCTAGCAGTTCCAGCGAAATTGGTGCATTGAAAATGAATATCTGCTTAATGAAATGAGGTTGCATGAAATGGCCTTAGTGTCTCGCAACAAAGAAATAATACACCTATACTGTGGATATTATGATTTTCGTAGGCGATAGTATCAATGTAAACCATTTTTTGCCAATTTTTCTGTTCACCACGCCACTTTCAAGAAACAGGCTATCTCCAAGACTCTGTGACGTAACTGTTTTTGTGAGTAGGCTTCTAATTCCATTTCCTCTCTCATGAAAGAATCTAAGAGAAGCGCAATTGGTCACATTCTCGCACCATGATATCCTTAAAATTCCATCGTCTTCTCTTCATGTCCAACTTCGTTTTTTCTTAAATACATGATTTATTTGAAATAGGTATTCACGTGCACCTAATTATTATGTACATGAACCTAGTAAACAGATTTTTCCCAAGCTCTTAGACAATATTATTTTTAACATGTTCTAAGTCGCAGATATTCCTGTGTATGCCAATACTTTAAGTATTGCACCTCTTGCAAATAATGTTCCAACGAACCTAAATCCGAATAACGACGTATACCAAACTACGCCCGAAATTATTTTATTATCTCATCTGTTATAGAATGGGTAGTTCATAGAACATTTCAGATAATACTAATGAAGATTTCATTTTAAATGCAACATATTCGCCAATGTTAACAGTATGAACACCAAAAAGCATAGTATTTCTACAAATGCATGAGGAAAATGCAAATTGTATACGTGCAGCCACATATGTGTCAATTGTTGATTACAAATGTTTTAAAATATGTAAAAATATCTAACAAGTCTGACTTTCAAAGACGACTTACTTTCAATGAAGAATTTTGAAAGAAATTACTAAATATTTTCCAACTAAAAGCATTAGAAATTACGAGAAAATTATTTTATTTAACTGTCCAAGAACATCTGGAATTTATATTCAGTGTAAGTTTTCTCTTGACGACTAAATACAAAGTTCAGCGATATGCTGTAGTTCATTAACCAGGAATACCAAACGTCCATTTTTGCTCTGACTTTTTCACATAAAAAAAGTTTTGAATTTCAGTATAATAGGAAAAGATAGGGGTTTATAAAAATGATTAAGACAAGTACATACATTAAACCGGAACTTCTTCCACGGCATTTTATCTTATGCGGTCTTTCGACATACAACAGAGGAAGCAGATTTTTTTTCCCGCAGTAGGTTGTCATTTCCTTCTGGGGTAGTTTCTATCCAAGGCTATAGAACCCTGTCTCTCCATCATGGGGTAAAAGAGGATTCATACCTTTCCCAAGGTTATTAGCACGTAAGTGAATGTAATGGACTACACAGGAATTCAAACTTAGTTCTCCAATTCCTCAACACGAGTCGCTATTCATTTACTCCAACGTGCACTATATCTGGTGGTATATAAAAGGTAATGTGTAATAAGAACTACTGTCTCATGGAAGGACAATCACTTCGCATTATCATGTTTGTAAGAAAAAATATTTATTATGTAGGAAAACATTTTTTCAAAAGTTTGCTTTCTAGAGAATTATTTTCCCCAAAAACACTTACATATTATTTTTTGTGATTGTTGAAAAGGTGATCGTGCAACTGACACATTTAGCTGATATGTCTTCATACATAGGAATGTGTCACTTGTTCGAAATCGATGATTTTAAATGAGGAAACCTGTTCCCTCTTTTTTATATGTAAATGATATGATAATATTAGAATCTATACACATTGATTTTTTTTCGGAATGTCTCTGCATATTGCTGAGACATCTCTTTAAAAATTAACTACATAATTACAAAAAAAAAATGATGCATCCGTTTGTCTTGATTGGTTAAGTATGTTTACTGTAGGCACCTTTCCATTTACCTAAAGAGTAGAATATTTTTAAGTACTTCACCCTAAACAAAGCGGGTTACAAAGAGTGAAAGCGACGAAAATATTGTATATAAAGCGGATTGAGGAAAGGATAAAAGAAGAACCTGAATAAAGGGAACACAAAATGGCGATTGGCGTTGCAGAGAGTTTTTTTGAAGATTGTAGTTATCTTAAAAGCAAGTAAGAGGATGAATGTTCCAATATCGGGATGTGCGCAAAAAGAAACTCTTAGCGTAAAAGTGGCCGTTGCATTTAACTTTTTCAATAATAAATAGGTAGGACTGTGATGCCGTTCTAGTAAAACATGTTTAAAATTGAACCTATTTCCAAAAGGAAAATATTACCACATCAACATATTTTTAAAATCCATTTAAAATGTAATATTTAATTTAATTATAATTTAATTTAATTATCAAATTTAAAATTTAAATTAAAAAATCGTCTCTCATGAAAAGCTATAGGATCTTTCTTCATATTTTCTGTTTTATACTTTTAAAATTGACTACCCGTGCATGGTTTTATCTACATGTTAGACAAAGTAAAGAAATGGCAAAGAAATAAACAAATATGTTTTACAGCTTCCTTTATTTTATATTCCCTGTTGCTGCTATGTCGCTGAAATGTAATATTTTTACTATTATCATTTTATTCTGTTGATATTCACCCAGCAAGCATATTCAATGCATCTTTTATTAAGATTTCACGTCGTGATGTTACAAATACACGGACGCTCAACTTCAAATAGAAAACTTCAAACGCGATATATCTCGATCTATCACTTCACTGTCTTGTTTCAAAATTCTATGGACACACTTTCTCTAGATATATAAATTTCCATTTACCAGTCTTAATTTCCAGTACCTCAAGTTCTTGGAATGTCACCTTTTTTTTCATCAAACCCACTTATTCAACTACATCTTTACTGTTTTTTTCCCCGACAAATTGTCATATATTATTATGTAATTTTCTCTAACAGTCTGTCTGGTGTCTTCTTGCTCAACAGGGCATCTTATCGAGAATATTCTAACCATTGAATCCTAAAAATATTGCTCTCTTTTCAGAATGTAGGCGGCCATATCTTTCCACGGATTTAATTTATTTTTAACTCTGGATTGTATTCATTTTGGTGAAGTAATGGGGTATTTTGAAACTCAGATTTGTCCTATTAGACAAGATGTTATCTAAGTTTACGAAGCCTTGTCTAGCATATTATATAAGCTAAAGCTGGGTGGAAGCTGTGAATAATGGATCCATGTGTTTCCCATAGGCATTTGTATTAAAGAGGGCAGAGCGTGTATGCCCACTATTCGAATCAGATCACTGATTACCCTTAAGTGGCCGATAATATTCACACCATTCATATAATGTACACACTGTTACTAGAAATAAGTATATAATGTTTGTGAATATGAAAAAAAATGCTAATTATTAAAAAGAATAGTACATTCATTTAGACAAACACAAGTGAAATCTTCTAAAGATGGAAGGGAGAAAATGAATGTCATTTCATAGCAACATGTATTTTAAAGATGCCATCAGTTGATTTTCTAGAAAGACTAAAGTGTTGCCTTGAAAATGTCAATAATCTCAATAATCGTACGCATTCAACATTGCCTGATATAGAGAGAATATAAGTGACAGAAGATTCTGGAAAACTATAACAAAAATACGAAATTTAAAAGCGGAAATTACATTCAGTAACAAAATAAAATATTTGCTGAATAGACAGGAATCTGTTTGTAAAAAATGATGCTTGAAAAAGAAAACGCAAAGATGTGTATTAAATAAATAATAAAACATAAAAGAAAAAAAAAGTATTGTGTTGAAATGAATTAAAACCGCAATCATCGCAAAAATAATACAATATTTGATGTTGCAGAAAAAAAAGAATAAACACATTTTTCATTCATTTAATAGAACAAATTTGCTCAAAATTGTAAAATAAGTAGCCTTGCCTTAGCGTGAGAGGTGTTTAACTGCAAACAGTTCAAAAGGACAGAGAATAAAATGAATGAGTCTTAAAGCCGAAGAAATTTTAATATTTTCTTCTCTATCTATACTTCTCAAAAATGTGTCTCTGAATGTATGTGTGTGAGTGGGTGTGATAGGATCTTCTTTATGACTTTCCACAGTTTTTATCCAATTTCGATGAGTTTTGTTTGTGGGGGGTGGGGCTTGAGAGATAATTCTTCAGTGCCGGATTTGAGTCCGAATTGACAGGAAACAATGACAACGTTGAAGGTGAAAAGTCGAAAAGACAGAATTATTTACACTTTCCGCCTAAATCAAAGGCAAAATTTAATGTTTGTAAAACACAGTGTATAAAGCAATTTCGAGAGCTGAAATCTAACGCAAAAGATTAGACATTTAAAATAAATTATATTATGAATAAAATTATCGTATATTATTATTATGACGGTCCATGGAAGAGTTTTCTACCTTGCAAGATTGAGAACGCAACAACGGGCCTTTTCAGCTCCCACTTCAAAGTGTTACACCCCCCCAACATCCACTATTTACGGTTGTGCCTCCGTTGCACCCAATTGTTTTTACTAATAGTGATTTTGGGGTTGGATAATCTGCTTCAAATGAACGGCAAAATTCCCAGCAATGTAACACACGGTCGAAGTCGAGTTATACACCTAGTATAACTGTATAGACAACAACACTGTGGAATTTGAATGAAATAACTGCAGCCATGTTTCACTTTCTATACAGTCTTATTCTGTTCACTCTCTAGAAATGTAACTTGTAATATCTTCCTTTCACTCGATGACTACACGTGTTAAGCTTTAGCGAAAGTAATGAACTTGAAATTAAAAATCTTATAACGGCACACTTATTTTAGTTCTGTTAAAATTTCTAGGTCTTTTTTTTTAAATTTTGCTGTTCACATATTTTCCTTTCAATCCGTACCGTGTCTTCGTTCATATCCAATTGTGTCGCCGCTTCGATATTAACTTTGTTTTCGCCTTTTATTATAAAATTTCCATTTTTGTCACTGAATCATTATTGAGGACATTTTGTTTTATTTTATTGGTTTTTCTCATGTGTTCTCTTTGATCTAGTTAATATAAAAAAAAAAAAAAAACACACGCGTTGAGCTGATGTAAAATTTGATTTCGCTTCGTATTTTATGGAATAATTTTCCCACAATGTCTACATCCATTTGCAAGCATTTGTTTTGTTGGACAGATAATTATTCTATCAATAAATTTCTAATTTTTTTTCATTTTCTCCTTTTATATTAAATCATTATAAGTTACGTTGTAATATTTTTCAATTTCATTGCGATTCCTATCTGTATTGAATGTTATTGTCAATACATTCTTTGGAACGTTAACAAGCGAATTCACGATCATTAGTATTCATTTTAGTATTAACGTTATTTGTGGAGTGTTAACAAAGTGAAATATAAATGAGAAAAACCAAAAAATAATTTAGCTATTACATTGATTAATCAAAGGCTCAGAATTCGGTAAAAACAGACATTCAATGTTTGATGTATTCTTTCCACCAGAGTCTCTATTTACATTTCATTTTAAAATCACAATTTGTAATAGCTTCAAAATTGGAGAACTCTATAAACAGACTCGATTTGTGCTCGACTGTTATATTTTACTCGGAATATTTGGTGTATATCTTATTAAATATACAGATACGCCGAGGACAAGGTAAGGGAAATTAATCCAAAATATGTGAATCTTTAGTTCATCACTGTAGAAGTCAAGTGACTTCAAACATGGTTGCCTTCTTGTCTTTCCTTGTGAAGCAAGCCAGCTGATTTTTCCTCATTTTTAGGAGAGTGACTAATACACCAGTTAGGTTGGTCCATTTTGCTAGAATGGACCTGTCAATACATTTGCATGAGTGGTCTTTATTCACCCATATATTTCTCCATGAAATGACTTAAGTCAGTTGTCTTTTGAGTGTCAAACCACTGGCAAGCTAACCAATATTCTACAATCACTGTAGCCTCAGTCATATTTCTAGCTTTAATCTTTTCTTGACCTCTAAATATGTACGGATATGTGAGATTTTTTGGATATTATTTTACGAAAAAACAAACAAAAAATAATTCCTGGAAGATCATTCTTGTTAATCGAACGCCCATCTTTCTCTTATGTATCATTTCTAATCAGTAATTATGTTATTATGGCCCTCTACGACTTCCTATCCTCTCAGCTCTTAGCTATAGTAGCTTTTTTGATATTCTTCCTATTCCCATTTCTAATAACTGTATAATATCCAAATCTAATTACCGGCGCCTTTTGAATGAGAACACGATAACAAAATAATAATTTTATATTTCTACACCAGTATAAGATCACCAGTATAATAAAATCATTCAGTTAAAATACGGATCAAGACAAACAAAGTAAAAAGGCGAGAACCAAAAAAAATAAATGTCCCTAAATGATAGTGCGTATATTAACTACCGAGTAAAACAAACCTAAAATTATTGATGATTTTAGTTTGATACTTTGTACTGAAATACAATAATTAGTTAATTAATAACTATACCTAAAATATAAAATCAATGATTTATTTTTGTTGATCATTGAGCAAAACAATTTTTTTCCTATAAATGAATCAGAAAGCGATTTCAACTTTTTAAAAAAATGATTTCACAATAATTGCAAGTATTTACAGTTTAAGAGGCATTCATTGTTTATTTTGCAGTTAAACGTGGTTTTAATTTGTTGAATCAGTTTTTTGATTGTGTTCCGTTGTGATTTTTTATTATTTGTGTCATGTTCTCGGTGCAACTGCAGCTGAATTTATTGTATTTTTGTTGAATATCTTTAGAGTGTGCGTGATGCAGGGAAATGTTTCGCTTTGAATTTATTCAATAATTTACCAACATTTAATTTTACGTTTTTCTTGTACAATAGGTTGAACCCTATGATGTTTCTCTTCCTGATGTCTTTTTTGTGCTACGTGATGTTTAATTAACTGTTGGCCGGGATCTATAATCTTCTGCGGCTGTTTCGTAGTATTCAAAGAAGCTAAGAAAACATTGGAAAAATGAAACCCACTTGTAACTGCAGAATAAAATACGAATGTCCCTTAAACTGCAATTACTTGCCATTATAAAACCAACAGATAAAGAAGAAAAATATACACAGGAGCAATTGAAGGATGTTGACATCTAGGCACACATAACAGCATTTATCCATGGTTAATACGCGAGCAGCACAATTCTTTCTAGTCATGTATGGGAGATTAAAAAAAAAATTTCACACCAAAAATATGAGAAATAAGAAAATGAACATCAGCCAAGAAAAATAATCCCAAAAGTCTAAACACTGCCTCGAAAAAAAAAGCTATAATTGCCTTCCCGTACCAAAACAAACGACGACATAAGCGATCAGAACTCATCCAATAATGCAGACATGAAAAGAAATTATTACTACGTTACATATAAAACGAGAAATGAAAACGAACAGAAATAGACAAATATAAACGAATATAATAACTACAGAAAAACAAGTACAATCGATTAATCCCCAAAAAATAAATAAGTAAATAATAAACATTTTAAGAAACGCACACATAATCACAAGAAAACGATGAACAACAATATCATGAATAGATTAAAAAGTTAACAACACTATAATAACTTAATATGTACCAATGCTTTAAACTCTCTGTCTATCTGTCTCTGTCTGTCTGTCTGTCTGTCTGTCTGTCTGTCTGTCTCTCTCTCTCTCTATATATATATATATATATATATATATATATATATATATAGATAGATAGATATATAGATAGATAGATATATAAATTGATTAATCCGACAATTATTTTACATATTTAATGTTCATACGTTACTTTATTAGATGCAATTTATTTAAGTAAATACTCTGTACTCAAAACAAAATTAATTTCTAATAAATTAATACATAAACTATATATATATATATATGTGTGTGTGTGTGTGTGTGTGTTTTGCACGCGCGTGTGTGTATCTGTAGAAAGAGAGAGGGAGACAGAGAGAGTGAGAGAGACAGGAAAAATATATATAATTGGAGAGAATGAATGGGAATAAAATGGTATCAATAACCCATATACAAATGATTTTGTTATGTATTTTACAATACAATTTGTAAGATATGCACAAGGTAGAGGCTTGCTGGATGAGGTTGTTGAATGGGTGTGAAACGAATAGATAACAAGTTGACTTTATGATGCCTTTTAGGAAATATGACGGCTACCTCGGGAAGTTTAGAGTATACGAAACAGGCAAGCAGTCGCGTCCCCAAAATGAGGATTTGTGGGAAGAATCTGGCCAAATGAACCTTTTTTTTTTCTTACTAATGAAACACGAAGGAAATAATGATGGCTTGATGGATCTTATCATTGAACGTCAGAAATTCTGGAACAATTAAATTTTTTTCGTCAGCACATTTATCATGGAAATACCGATAGTCTAGCGAGTCTCTTGTGATTGAGCCTTTGTGGGAATGAGTAAAATTCTCAAGAGTGAAAAAAAGCATCCATAAACCGAAAGATCCCTTAGACGCTTTTGAAAACTATATAAGCTGGGAAATGAGGACTGGATTGATTCAGCTCAGGTATGTAAACCATATTTATCTATTCTTACACATCTGATGATACATCATAGTGTAAAGATTCATGCATTTCCAGGAACGGTAAACTAAATCGATCATTTTCGCGCATATATGAGTTTAGGGTGAAACTTCAAGGTAATGGGCCTGCTTGACTGAATAATCGGCGTTTGCTTCTAATGATGGAACGTTAATAGTTTGGAATTTGAGCTATTTAATCTTACAAGCCATTTATCTTCTATTGAGTCTTTGGTGGTTGTACGGAGGAGCGATTGATCAGCTGACACACCCTGCTCATCTAGATTTTTCGTAAGGGACCAATAAATTGTTATTCACTACTTATAATGATCCTTTGATGCATTTTATTATTTCTATCATTATTATTATTATTATTATTATTATTATTATTATTATTATTATTATTATTATTATTATTTACTTAGGTTTCCCATTATTTTCCGGGTCCCATCCGGAGAGCTATGGTCAGAAATTTCTTCATGCCATCTTCCACTGACCAAGGTTTCTTAAACCCCCCCCCCGCAAAAAAGAAACATAAAATTCCGCACATGAATCATAGATGTTTTTCTTTTGTATTGTGTGAGCTGTAATTGCGAATACAATTTTCTCTATTTCTTTAAGTCCAAGAATCACATCCATTGGTCAAACTGGACATTTACCAATCGGTTCGATGGCGCCAACTAAAAATGGAGTTACTGATATCCTCATTTGACACATTTTTGAGATTTTCACTTCAAGATTCTTGCATCTTGATTTTTTTGAAGATCTTCAAAGATACAAGACAAAGAGTAGGATCTACCATCTCAATAAGAAAGTACTTTCTGTTTTTGAGGTCTTTGGTCATGTCTGGGTGAAATTTATTGGTACAATCAGTATTATTATTATTAGTAGTATTATTTTAATTATTTCACAAAAATCAAGGTAATAAAGACACTAGTATACTATGGGATAATGAGTGGGAGAATATATGAGAAAAATATTAAGGAGAGAGAGAAGAACAAAACAAAATGTAAATAAGCAGACAGAAAATAACGATTATATTTCTGTTTAAAGATTTGAAGATCAAATTTGTCTAGAATGCAAGAAACTTGAGGAGAGTATAGAGAAGAAACTGTTAGGAAATAACTTACGTATACAACCAGACATTTCATCTCTCCCAGAAATCTCTTCCGACAATGAAATGTTCGCATTGCTTGGGATAAAATGATAAAAAAAAATTCGTCTGGCGAAATCTCTGCAGGAATACTAACTTGTGGATATATATATATATATATATGGGGTAGGAACCGTTTGGGGATACATATTGATTGATTTCTGTAAATGTTTATTTCATGACATTGTGAGATGTTTGTTTGCGGTCGTGGTGCTTGACCTTGTACGAAAATATGATAAATGAATTTGAGTATTTTTAATATTTTTAACGTAATTTTAGAATTCACTGCTTATAATCAACTACATATGGTGATAGTGGCCATTGTATAGTTTTATATGGTTTAGGGTTATAAACGCATAGGATAATTTATTAGCAAAAAATAAAATAAAATAAAGAAACAACTTGCGTATACTCAAATTCAGAAATGACGTCGATACTTGTGGAACGAACTTCCAAGTGGGGGCTACTCTGATCGCCAACTTTATATTTAATATCAAACATTAACCGTCATCATTCTCTCATATCCTCATAAACTGCACTTCTCATCTTAGTCGCTGAAACTCTAAATGACAAAGAATCACTCAGTATAGAGTGATTCATTGTCATTTCATTCAGTGAAAAATAAGTAAAAATATAAAAGTGTTGATGACGTCCTTGAACCTCTTTGTTCATCGTAGGCTCTGCTGCCTTTTATGAAGACAACAGGTTCTATATCCCGAAGCCACATTTTCCATGTTATGTTCATATTCCTCTCAATGTAAATAGTATTTTTAAAAACGTATTTTAGTCATTTTACGGCAAGCAACGCAACTAACTCACTGACGCATGCGTTTACTGAGTGTGAAATTACTTACGAAAAGGAAACAAATATTAAGGATAAAAAAAACGAAAAAATAGGATAAAGTAAGAAGATAGAAGATAACGATTAACATTAAATTTAAATCTTTGAAGATCAAAGTTAACTGAAAAATAAGAATCCGGAATAATATTCAACAAGGTAGAAGTGTGAGAAGAGAAACTGTTAACAAGAAACTTACGTTTGCACTTAATAATTTCAACTATAAAATAATGAGAGTTTGCCGCCAATATAGTTCTGCTTTTGAATTTAGAGAGTTTAGATAAGATAGAAGAAAATGTGTTGATTAACATTATTCAATATCAAATTATATTAGACCTATAAATGTCGCGATATTGATACGTATATCTAATGTTACTATGCATAAAGTTTGCATAATATAAACTTTATTAGCTGTTGTGATGTTAAAATTATAAAAGTATCTAAATTGTAAATAATTGTATATAAATACATTTTATTTAGAGTTATTTGTCCGATTTATTTTGCAAGTAATATTTTCGGACGAAATAATGAATTGATAATACAACTTATTGAAAACATAACGTAGCATTCATCCACTGCTTCAGTATTTAATGCTTTCCGCTAAGCACAAACCACGCAACATTTCCCATTTCTATTTAAGTAGTGAATTATTTCAAATTAAAATTCATTTGGAAAATATTATTTTTCATTATTTTCATTTCTTCTACTTGTTTTCCGTTTGGACATTTATGGTTAAACAGTAAACATTCAATGTTAATCAGTCGTTGGCCATAAAATTATATTTTAACGGAAGTCTTTCAAAATCTATCGATGTTCAGTAAACAAATGTCTGTGATTCAAAATTCGATGGAAAAAATGTCGAATAAGCTTTTAGAAGAAACAAATTTCCCTTTAAACTTAAGGCGCGATATCTGCTGATAGCTGAACTGCTATCGATGCGGACAGGTGGCTCCACGAAGAGAGAGCCAATAACTTCCGTTCAATTTCTAACTATGCTCACCAACAAACCAGCGTGTGAGTAAAAACAAAACATTTAGATTGTAAACAAGGGAGAATAAATTGAAAAACCAATTCGATTGCTTTTCAAAGCATGTCTTTTAATAAAACATCTTACTTATTATAAAACACAGATTGTGTTTGTATGTGTGTGTCTGTATCTTTGTATATTGGATCGGATTTCCTACATTTTTCAACCGATTTCAACAAAACTTCACAGGACTGCGTAAAATAACCTTGTGGTGGTTCTGACAGCACAAAAATTGGAAAAACACAATTTTTTTTGCACGAAATCAATTTGAAAACACGATAAAACACGATTCTGTCACCAGAATGAAAGGGGAGGAAACTCATATCGAGTTATACTTATTATAAAACCCAGATTGTGTGTGTGTGTGTGTGTGTGTGTGTGTTCGTATATATATGGGATCGGATTTCCTACATTTTTCAACCGATTTCAACAAAACTTCACTTTTTTGGCAGGTAGTTTTTCTTATTGTCTTGCACAATTTTTTTCTTTATTTTTACATTCTATAAAATTCTATTTACAAGACAATTGTTTATAATTAAATTCTATTCAATTTATAGACTCATAACGATTGAGAACAATGTTTTTGTTTGAGTTTGGGTTTGACCAATTCGTAAAAAAAAAAAAACAACAAAAAAAACAAAAAACAAAAAAAACTAATTAAGACATGCGTGTCCGTCAACTTTAAACAATAATTTTTGTCAATTTTATTTTTCAGTCTTTATGATGGTGGATACTTGATCTATCTCTTGCTGTTACAATCCCGGGCAACGCCGGGCACTACTGCTTGTCTGTACTAAATGTCTAAATAACAGGCAAAATATGGACATTTGTCATGTTTGGTCGGGTTGAAAAACATCTTAAAAATTTAATTCATTTTCACCTACTGTATTGCATTACTCTTAATTTTAAAAAAAATCATATATAATATGAAGTTAAGATCCATTTAATATTAAAATACACTAGCAGGAAACTATTTAAGAAGGATCAAAATGATAATACAATCAGAAGACTAATAGGAATCTATTTTCATGTAACTTACCGAGTATCATCTGCTGCGGATATGTAAAATATACTAATGATTATATCGTAGATGCATACATAATCTACACTAAAAAAACACTGAAGCATTATTACTAACATGATAATTGATCCTTCCCTAGATTTTACAAGGAAAACAAAAAGCGAAATTAACCACCCGATATAAATTCATTCGAAAATCTTTGAAGAATCGATACCTACGATGTACCTTTTATCCGAAATCGATCCGCGTTATTTTCCCTCTTTCTCTATATCATGTATTCCTCTCTTTCTTTCTCGATCTATTTATTTCTCCTTCTCACGAGATTAATTGAGATATGATATCCTTTCGCTGTGAGTAAATAGGAGGAGAGCTTGAGATCAGGCAACGGGGTGAAAGAATATGATTTGATTGTCCACATTTAAAACAGCTTAAGCAATGTCAGGTTGAATCACAGCGCCTCATACGATCACGACCGACAAACGTGTTAAGAATCCAGAGCTGTGACATGATGACCATACGAGGTGCTGTAAGCTGGGGCGGGTTTCTGCTGTAATTTTCATCAGGGAGATTGGTTCAAACTTCCATCGTGCTCGTTACATTTCCCTATGCAGAAATAACCATGGGAATGTTATGAGTAACCCTCTTCATTTGTCCCCAGTAATATATTAATTAATAGATCTTTTTTTTTTACTAAAATGTTATTACTATTATTTTTTTTTTACTAATGTTCAACCCGTTACAAGGCCCCAGGGTCACTCAAGGTAGAGGGTTACTCTGTGGAGTTGTATTAGTATAAGAAGGATCCATATAACAGGTAAGATAGATAATTCTAGACATGAAAAGGTCAGGATTTAATTTGCGAAAAATAAATTCAGAGTTCAGGCAGAGACGTTAACAGAAAAGAGTTAAGGTCGACTTCAGAAAGGATCAGAAACCCAACAGTACACGGGAAACAAGGGCTAAACTTCTACTCCTATTCGAAAGATAATATGAATCGGATGATAGAAAAACCTATCTAATCCTATTGATAGTGGAGGGAAATACGGAATTAAATTTCAAATTTCAAGCGAAAATGCCTGAAGTACAAAGGTAAATGAACAGAAAACCTAATCCTACACAGGGAACAAGGGATAAAACTCTTCTTCTGTTAAAAAAAATCTGGAAAGGGTATTTCGAAAAAAAAAACAACAAATGAAATAGCTCATCAATGGTATTTAACTACGTCAGGGAAAGTAATATTACTGTCTTCTGTTAATTGATTCGTTTGGGATGTGGCATGGAATCCCTAAATGATCTCTGACCATCATCCAAATCAATGCTTTTAAATGAACAGCATAGGCAGATAGATTTAAATATGAAAGAGAGAGAAATTGCACTGGCACAGTGGATAAAGACGTTAGTTAGATCCAGTGATAGGACCCAAATATTGTGAGTTCAATAGCCGGATAAGGAAGTGGAGAACTTGGAGAGGAGAATAAACTGGAGATAACTGATAACTGTCATCCATTATACATGGTACCTGGAACTAGAACAGTCTATCCCAATGAACGAAATAAAGGGTTAAGTTCGACATTCCAACCACATGAAGAAGGGCGAAACGTACAACAGCAGATACATTGTAATAGATATGGCGACAAAGATGAGGAAAATAGTGAGAATAATGTAAATAGTGTACGTAATACCTCATCTCAGAAATATAGACAGATACAGAGAGAATTTGTTTAATTGTCGATAAAATCCACCAGAGACACCCTTAGCTCATCCCGCTTATTAAATATTCACGAAAACTTTTCCCATCACTTAATTTAGAATAAGGGCATTATAAATGAATGAGAGACATGGCTAATTTGTAGGGATTAAAATAATACAAATAGATATATATATATTTATAGATAGATAGCATAATAAACGTCATATCTAGTGGGGACATTTATTCGATAGACATCCGTCTTTATCGGCCTTCATTAATGCAATAAGTATGAAATTGTGAAGGGCACGTGAAATCAAACTAGTATATATCTTTAAAATATGAAACCACTTTAAAGCAAGGTTTCACATCGCTACGTTACGTGAAGCTTTCACAGACTCAATTTCCCACATGAAAAGAGAATATAATTCTGTATATTGTCAACGTTAAAGCGTTAGATATCTCAAGGGAATACATATTATTAAATAAGGATATCGTCTAATAGAGGTGAATCAACGAAATATATATTTCATACAATTAAGAGATGATAAGATTGAAAATAACTATTTACCGATCTCATCCTGCATAATATAGTGATTTTCCAAGCGTCGGTTAGATGCGTCACACGGCCGAAAGTAGGGGCAACTAGTGAGTATCGAACTCGCTACTCAGTAGAGATAAGCTCGCTAACAATTACACCACCTCGAGGCAATCCGCACCCTGCATAATATAGATAGATAACGTGAATCAACAAACGTGTCAAAGATTAAATATCATTTAGTAATTTATTCAAATTGTTATCCATTCAGCTTATCACATTGGCATCGAAGTCCAATTAAAATATTTCATTCAATTTTAACTACAAGGTGAATTTGCAACGACTAAACTAATCTATAAACGGAGGACATTTTTCCTTTTTTAAATCAAATTGACACACATGCAAGACATTAAAGCAAGTAATGCTGAAGTGGTTACTAGGGGTGGAATAATTAGAAAACATATTATGAAGGAGCAAAAACGAAAGAAGAGTAATCAAGAAGACAGTAGATTAACATTTCATTTAAACATTTGAAGATCAAAGTTGGCTCGAGAGTAGCGCCAGAAAACATAATGTTGGCATAGAACTTAAGGTTACATCTTGACATCAAGCTGTAAATTATTGGCCCAGTGGTTAGAACGTTTGCATTCTGACCACGAGACCCGGTTTAGAATCTCACCACGGTCGATCTTTCAAGAAGGATACTTGTTATCGGATTGGATTTGGATTGATACAAGCGTGCGGCAACATTGGAAAGTACCTGAATTAATTGTCTTTTACTCTTTGTGAGTGAAATTGGGTAGATGTAACACTTGGGGGGCGTTGATAGCTGTGCTAGCACGGAGACACAAGTCATCGTTGCCGAGGGCTTGAACGTGTTGGCCTTATTCAAATTGTTGATCACGCTAGATAACACGCTTTCTCCCAGAAACTGTAACTGCTCAGTATAGTTGCAGTATAAAACACAGGTGGGATTTGTGGGTGTTTAATAAATACAAATGAGCCTGTGCAAGCTTTTGCAAGAGGGATTGGACAATAGACGGATAATCTCGCATAGGTGACCTGATATACTACGCTTAAATTTATAATGTCTAGATGTCATAGTGAATATCTCACCTGAATAATTGCCATGAATATTTTTTTAAAGAAAATGCACAGAGGGACACAATTGTACTGCGGTTGGAAAATGACTGAAGTCGAGACGCCATGTTCGGAAAAATATTATTGTTAATTCTCCATTAGATTTCATAAAGAATCTCTAAATAAAAAAGTATCTAGAAGAGTGGAAAGTCAGGACATATTTCATTTCGGTATCTGATAAGAAAGATTGTACCTGTTAAAAAAAATCACCCCTTAATAATAATAATAATAATAATGATAATAATAATAATAATAATAATAATAATAAAACATTAG
Organism: Acanthosepion pharaonis; assembly: GCA_903632075.3. Lineage (NCBI taxonomy): Eukaryota > Metazoa > Mollusca > Cephalopoda > Sepiida > Sepiidae > Acanthosepion > Acanthosepion pharaonis. The sequence goes on from CAHIKZ030000299.1 coordinate 799,871, forward strand.
GATTAATTTGAATTATTACGCCTTTTTAATTAATCCTAATGTTTTATCGATAAAAAAATCCACCTTATAATCTGTAATTATATTCATGAAAAACGAAAATTGAAAAAACGAGGTTCATTATATAAATCAGCTTCTTTTATTGAACCAAAATTACAGTTTGTGCTCTCTCGACATTTTCATGCTATTTATTGGTTTTAATGTCTTCTATATGATGACATACTTCTGGTGGCGTCATGCACTTCAGTAAGCGACTTAATTATCGGAATAGCTATCAAGTCGAATTCCCTCACTTCCGGTCATTGATATTAAGTTTATCTCATGACTAAATCAATGATTCGATTTGATGAACAAAGAATTCTACACAGACATCAAATGACCTAATTTTTTAGACACAAGAAAATTTAATAGAAAGAAATCGAATGTACAGATACTGAAAAATGCTATCGTTCTGGAAAATGGTGTCACCAGCCAGAGTACGTATTCTTGTCGGTTCTTTCGTCTCCCCCTTCATTTGAATAATATTGAACAACGCATGAATGAATCTTCCCCCAGCTATAGGTTAAATAGCAGGTCAAGTAGGTATCAATTGCTTACATGATTCTATTTATACTTAGTTTTACATGTCATTCCACTTTTATCGTGTCTTTAGAAAAGCTGAGCTGGTTTTGCACAGGACTTCAAAAACTATGAACAAATTTTCAAATAATTATTCACCAAATACCTGGCCAAAGAGTCATTCAAGTTAGAATGTTGCAGAAGTAAATTGCTTATTGAAGGTAAGAGTCGGAAGTAAAAAGTGCATATTATGAGGAAACGAAGGGCGTATCATATACCAAGAAATAAAGAATTGGGGAGATTGTAACGTTAGGAAAAGCATATCTTCTTGGCGGGTTTGTAAAATTAGAATAAATTTTGTCTTTGTAAAAACTGATCATAGAAGAAAGAATCAGATACTAATTTTGGTGCAAGTAACCGACCAATTTTTCACCATCATTTTGGATGGGTCATGTATATATCATCCACCAATACAGTTCAAATGTCTGAAGTCATACCCAAATTTAGCACGGGATGAACTTGACAAAAGAGTGGAAAAAAATAAAAAAGTACACTTAGAGTCATTGAAAAAAGAATGGGAATAAAGTTAAACCACAACGCAACTACCTTTTGAGCCAATTGAAACAAAAATTTCCAAGAGTGACCTCAAACCTTTGAACAATACTGTACGTTCGAAGCAAAAATATACCTTACATCAAAATAGTTGAAATCCAGGGTCTCCTCTCTGATAATAAAACGTTAATAGATTGGCTATTTGATATATAGAATGTCAATAATTCACAAGTCAGTATTTTCCTATTCGGTATTTAGAACTAGGTCAAATAAGAAATTAGATGCCAGGTTTTGTTCATGTTGATTTTGTGGGATATAACAATACACTGTTGTGTCACCTGCTACTGATATTAACTAATGGGATTAGTATGTTCTTTTGTAGATCAATGAAATAGAGCCGAAAGGGGATAACACCGAGTAGGGTATACTGCGGAAAGCCTACATTAATATTATGTGCTACAGAAGACTAATTATTAACAACGACACATCAGTTAGTAAAGACTTGATAATTGTAAAAACACTTTTGGAGATATCATGGATGGATAGTCTGTCTAGCAAGATCTTATGCCACACATTGTGAAATGACTTTGATTTAGGGGCTCGGCGGTAATGTTGAATGTAGGCTAGTACCTCAATGAAATTGTGTGATGGCAGTTGAGGCATCAGTAATGGACATGAAGAAGCGAAAACCATAGTATTGTTACGTTCAGCAATTGATAATGTTTCTCATATAATCGACATTCAGAATTTATTGAAGGATACATATGCTTGGGTATTATGAGAGATGTCAACTTCCACCAGCATTCTTGAAAATCGGGTATACAGCTGACACCTTAGCATAAAAATGGGTAGTATTTTTTTCTTCAGGCGTCTAAACAATTCTGCAAATACTGGAGATATAGCTGTGGCAATATTAAGAAGAATCACTGCTATTTACTTGTAGCCCTCCTAGAGTCAATAGTTTCTATCTTTGTGGGTGACATACGGATTCAGTTCCAAACAGAACTACTGGACTATTATACGTCTGAACCCCAAAGGTTTTTAAACGAAGCAAAGTGATATACAACTATAAATAAAATAAAATAAATTCGTCCTGGTAAAGACGATAAACTACATCCGCATCGTAGGTAAGACAATAAACTACGTCCAACGATAAGGCCTCTTATCAGGAGGTTTAAGGCGCGTGGAACCACCTCTTAATTGCTTTTGTTCCCAGGTCCGCCTTGACCCGGGGTGGTAGCACCTGTTAGGGTCCCATCTATGGGCAAATAGTTAAAACCCAAAGTTGTGTTAAAATAGTTTTTCATACCAAAAATAATAATAATGATAATAATAATAATAATAATAATAATAATAATAATAATAAATTATTACCAGCAATAATTTTTGAAAGAAAAATTATTATCAGCAATACTTTTAGAAAATATCAGAAATCCAAACAGCTATACATTTTTTGAAAAAAATTATTACCAGTTATAGATTTCTTCAAGGAAAAATATTACCGGAAATAGATGTTTGAAGAAAATATATTACCAGCAATAAAAATTTTGTCGGTATTAAATAACCCATTGAGGTTGAAATGCCATAAACCAAACCAAACCAAACCAAACCAAACCAAACCAAACCAATAAAAGAAATTCTATAAAAGAGAAGACGGTGTTTATTTCGTTAAATTAAGCTCATTTTTAAACAGAAATATTTCCATTTCAAATCTCATCACACTAATTTTGTGTGCTGTGTTAAATAATAGAATATACATAATATAGTGTAAGTAAATTAGTTAAATTGCAACAACTACTCTTAACACGTAAAAAATTACTGGTTTCCTATTTGAAATTACCGATGAATCTTAATACTTTGATTGATATTTTAATGAGCTTTTGACTAAAACCCACAATCATGTTAAATATTTGAGTTTAACAACTTTAAAAAAATATTGCAATAACAATTACAAATCTGAATACTCGCCCTTATTTTAAGAAGTAAGGATGTAGAAATAAAAGCATTTGAAATTAGTAACATCTTTCAATTTCACTGAAACAGACGTTAAGCACATCTATCTCCTCTTCCTTTATTTTTTTCACTGAACCGAAGTAACGTCTTTGATATGTATTTTGCCTTCTCACGTGATCAAATAAAATAGTCTATTATTTAGAATGTCTTATTGAGCAGACATTAAACATTTCTTTTTTTATTCGTTCGTTCTTTTTTTAATTGAAGCCAAGTAGCGTCTCTCATATGTATTTTGTCTTTCCACCAAATCAACATGAAATAGTTCATTATTGTTTGGGTTCAACACCGCACAAATATAATATTGTGTAGCGTCTTTTTTTTGTTTTCAGTCTAATATCTTAAATGAAGTATATCTATCTATCTATCTATCTATCTATCTATCTATCTATCTATCCATATATATATATATATATATATATATATATATATATATATATATATATATATATATATATATATATATATATATATAAACATATATTCTATTTGACCGAAGTAATAATCCAATGTTACCTTAAGCAATGAGAGTTCAGCCTTTGCTCTACTTCCTTAATATCATCGTAATTATTTCAATTGACCATGGAACAGAAAATATTTTATCTACTTATGGTCTAACGATTACATATTCAATACTTTCATAACTTATTCTTTATTTGCATACAATGTGATATGAATAACATCTACACATATTTATATGATGTTCTTGTAAAAATATGTAAAACCAAATTGTAGCAGTTTGTCATATAAACAGAACGGGAAACCTGTTACTGACAAATGGTTTAAGTTTCATTAAAGTAGTTATATAATAATAATAATAATAATAATAATAATAATAATAATAATAATAATAATACATATATATATAACTTGAACAATCAAAGCTGATCGCCCTAACATCATGTTTAGGGACCGTGAAGACCATTTATGTCTCGTTATTGACATGACAATGTACCTTTGAAGATCTTCAAAAAGCTATCAATATACAAAACCATGAAATCGAAATCTCAATTACGTGGCGCACGAGTACATTAACAATCCCAGTTGTAGTTGACAGGTCTCGGATTGAGTGGAGACGTTTCCACTAGATTCATTAAAAAAAAACTCTTGTAGCCTATGCCGTGGATTGATACAAAAAATGCGTACTCACCTGTACAGCCCACACCTTACAACGATTCATCTACGTACTGGCCCATGTTATATGACCTTAAATTATATAGTTCTTTATTCGGTACAGTTCTTTGCTTGTGATTTGAAGTGTCGATTTTGGAGATTCGAAAAGGATGGTCTTCTCTCCGAAAACGGGTTACATTCGTTTGAAGACAGGAGGAGTTAAACCACTAACTTTCCTAAAAAAACCTTCTCTGGCGGACACACACTAAGAGTATAAATAGGAAGTGACATTCTCCATTATCCTCTTTTACCAGCTTCATTGAAAGACGGTAAGATGTAAGTAAAACGAGAAAAACGTTTTCCACACTTGGAAACCCACGTACGTGAAGGCGCGCACACTTGTTCATTGTTCATTGCTCAATAACATGCAGCATTATTCTATTTACTATGTATACATATGTATTATTAATACATACTTATCGTTTGTTTATATACACACACATATATTGTTACTTTGTTCATTTATTACACGGACTCGCGATCGAATGCGCCATTTATGTTGTCGTGTGACCAATATACCAGGATTCACTTGTTTTCTATCTAAAGACTCGACCAGCGTTCCAGCAACAGACATTTTTAACATTGATCTCAGAACAAATGTCTTTACAGCTAACAATGAATACACTTATGAACTAGTTTTGAATCATGTGTAACATTCATATGATAGCCTCGTTATAACGAGGAAATTGAAGAAAATGGTTCGAGTTTTTGGGATAATATTTATATTTTGTTGCAACATGCATTGTTGTGCAAAACTATATGAGTGCACTGTACCCTATGTTCAATTTACATATCTCCTGTTATGTGCTAAGTATGGTTCTCGAAATAGATCAAAGTCGCTGTCAAGTGATACTGGAATATCATTTATCCAAGGTAAATAAGTGACAATATTGCTTCCACTCATAATAATAATAATAATAATAATAATAATAAATAATGATAATAGATGATTTAAAAGTAAGTTCATCTGAAAATATATCAGAATACAATGTAATGTATTGATAAAAATATATGAATATTTATGTAATAAAAATGTCCAGGTGTAAACTATATATTATCGATTCAGCATAAACAAAATGTTGCCATATTGCTTTTTACTGAATTATAAGTTTTTATTGCTTTTTTATTGATTTTTATTTTATTGATATATTTCTTGTTAGTAGATAATTGCATTGGTTTTTATGACCTCGTTCGATCGTTTTAATTGCATGTTTTTATTGTATTAAATATTTTATGACTTTGTTATATTGTTCCTGTTCAATTTTTGCTAGTGCTGAATTCTATTCAGATTTGAATATTTCTTGTCCTCCGATATTTCTGTGTATCGCAATTTGTCCACTTTCACCATCAATGGCTTCTCCGGTATATCCGTTCTATCACTGAAGTATCTATCTCTATAATATCACTGTACCGCCATTTGACTTTTATTGTATGGTAGTTCTTTTATTTTTATGCATATCTGCTTCAACTCTAATACCTATTCTCTATATTTCTATACATTTCCATTAAGCTATTCCGCTTTAGCCTGTTCACATTTGATTCTAAATTTCTTTGTGAAATATCGTTTAATCTCGACTATTATTTTGCATACAAAAATTTACAGAACTATTCGTACATTATGTTTGCGCTTTCTGAAAATACTTCATCATCAAATTACTAAGCCGACAGGAATTACTATTGTCATGATTTTTCATAACTTTAAATTTATATTTCTTTCGGTCGTGGTGTACCCAAGACTTTCCAATGCATGGACAGCTCTTTTGTATCAGAAAGTAATAACCAGATCACTAAAACTGCTGTAAAAGCAAATTGGAAGTATCCAGTCAACAGTGTATCTGTTAGATAATAAATCATCTTGGCACTCGCTTAGCTGACAGCCTCTGAATACGCAATTCCTCATGAATCGCATCCCATGTTTTTCTCTACGTTTTCAGTGATTGTCGCAACTGAGATTTGTCGACCGGACGAAATGAATTCATGAACATTATCAAAGATCTCAGAAGCTGACCTTCATGAAAATCTCTCTGATGCTGTCACAAGTCAGGGGATCAATGTTTTCACATTGGAACTTGCAACGAAGCGTCTTCACTATATCGCTTCTGGCCAACTGTTTGAATTATAAACTCATGGTCTTTTAGCATTTGTTTAAAATTTTTGGCAGAAACCAGCATATCATAACGGCTCCTAGTTCAGCACGTAATAATCTTACATGATTTGTTCCTTTGATTCAATCAAGTAGTTAAAATCAGTTCACAAGGGATCGTACGAAACACGAAAATTAAAAATTAACGTTATGAAAAGAATAAAGGAGCATATTAGAAGTACAACGTAGAGGGTTGAACTGACCATTCGTCTCAACTTGATTAATAATGGCTTGAAGAAAGATAGAGCAATTTACGGTGCCAGTTATATTGTGAGCATGACAGTGTCTACGTATGTCAGCTGTTTCAGTCTGTAATACATAATTTCGCATGTCATCCAAGTAACAAGAAAAAGGAGAGCTGAATTCGAATTTGAGTCGGGTACGATGCATGTATTGAGGCGCAGATAATATTTGTGAAAATAAGAATCCGTCATGTATCCTCAACCCATAGGTTAAATAGTACGACTTGAATATTAAAAACTCATATTTAATCTAAAAATATTATGGCAAGATTCAATTCCCACCAAAAAAACCCTCTGACCTTACTTTTCTATTTAGCTTAGATCTGATTTTAGTTGTTGAATCGTGAGATACCCACGAGTTTATTTTTAATTCTGACCCTAACCGCACACACTTTAACTTTCATAAAAAAAGCACTAACGATTTGCTTTTGCATTTCGCTAAGAAATCATTTTTACAACAAGCTACAAACATCGCACGAAGAAGTACAATCATATTATTTAAAAAAAGGTTTGCGTAGAGATTTAAAATGATTTTATTATAACCTCTTAATAAAAAATATATATATATATATATATATATATATATATATATATATATATATATATATATATGAAGAAAAAATATACGGAAAAAAAAAAAAATCCTAATATGCAATTATGGTTTTTTAATGTTAATATAATGTCAACGTCGGACGTTTCGGTCTAGTAGACCATCTTCAAGACATATTCATAAATCGTAATTAACATTAGAATATATATAATATTACATGAAAAGACAATGGACATAAGAGTAAGACTGATCAAAACAGATAACTGAATTTTTTTCAAAATCAGCGTTCCGTTTCAATATGATCACGTCGGCGTCACGTGGCCGATGTCGTGAAAACGTATTCCTAAAATTTGAGTATTTTGAATGAAAAACGAAAAGAATTTTATTTTAATCTGAAACTTATATTTACGTTTGTCGAGCATTAATCTTGCTAGAAAAGGGGAAATATCAAAGAAGGCGGGTCTAATATTCACCGTGCGTGAGATAGATATTATGCCTGCCTCATAAATCTGTCTAAGATTTTTATTATGAATATATTTTAAAATCTTCACAGAATCAAATTCTAAATTACGATCAGATTTAGTTGTGTGTACAAATAAAGCATTGTTTAAATTACCGAGGCGAATATCACGTTTATGTTCGAAAACACGCGATTTTACGTCCGACGTTGATATTACATTAACATCAAAACAGCATAATTGCATATTAGGATTTTTGTTTGTTTATATTTTTCTTCATACGGTCGGATCTATATCCATATATTTGCTTACATACATATATATATATATATATATATATATATATATATATATATATATATATATATATGAGCGAAGTTCTGGAACTATTTTTCGAACATTCGGCAAATGAACCGAAGATCAGAAAAAAAATAATTGCTTCACAAGACCAGAATTTCATTAGCGTGATTCAGGTTAAGCAGCTGAGAGCTTGATCTTTATTTTGCCTGTAATATGATCGTAACTGGAAGAGAAATATTTTCAAAACATTTTGCATTTTGCTTCATGCGACACACACACACAGACACATAAATACACACACAGACATACAGACAGACACACACACACACACACACACACACACACACACACACACACATATATATATATATATATACGGTGTAACAGCAAAATTGTGCAACTCCTGTAACAGTATAAGTGAAAATCGCACAAAGTATAATTGGATTTTTTGGTTTATGTATTATATGTTTAACTAATTAATATTTATGCAATGCTTAAATGACAACGGAAATATTAGTTTATACAACAAATAGCGAAGTATTTATATATATATATATATATATATATATATATATATATATATTCTAAATTAATTGATTTAAAATATGTTTTTTCCGCTACACAGTTCTAACCATGTTTACCTATAAGAACACCGGGTTATATATCTTACTGTTTTTTCTTTATATATATATATATATATATATATATATATATATATATATATATATTATCCTATTATATTTGGGAGCATATATTTTATATTATAAAGAGGTAATTATGCAATGAATCAAATAGTAATATTAATTTAATTAATGGCGAATTCTCTTCACTAACAAAAACATATTTATTTCAACTATAGATTTATTCGTCTCGGAGTTCCATTACTAATGAAAAAAATGACACCCTGACAATGAGAACATGAAGATTTCGAAAGTATTTTCTGCTATAAAAATGCACCACAAACACTGACAACAATATTATTCAGTAGATTGTTAGTAAGTTATCGATTATATTAAGTCTGCTATCGTTGAGATTTCTGCATTGATTACATTAATATTACTAAGTGATTAATTTTATGATGACCTCTTTATACGATGTATCTATCTATCTATCTATCTATCTATCTCTTTATATATATATATATATATATATATATATATTTGTTTATATATTTATTTGGGTGTATTATATTTTGAATGACGTTAGTTCATCGGTGAAATACATAGAATTTTCAGTATCACTATATATATATATATATATATATATATATATATATATATATATATATATATATATATATATTTGGATTGGATAGATGTGAGTTTGTGACCCTGGGTTTCACGCTTTAGCGATCGTCAGACAAACTGATTAATTTAAAAAAAAAATTGGGTTTATGTAGATTGCGTGTATTGGTGCTATTGTGGAAGTGGTAGGGGAAACTTCGTCGTTTTGTCATCGTACTAATGCAAACATTGCCGCAAATCCCTGCTGTTCCACAACAATGAACCATGGGCAAAAACCAAAACCAAAACCTGTTTGACGTAACAATGGGTAGCTACGATGGAGCAGGGATGCGAATTAGTAGGCATATTCATCCTATCATACCTAGCCAGAATCCTGGAGAGAAAGGACACAGGATTATACAGAGATGTCGGTCTTATCATAATAAGGGAATCCAATGGCTTCAAAGTAGACAAATTCAGGAAGAAAATTGTGAACGCCTTATAAAATATTGGATTCAAAATAGAGATAAATACAGGCACAACAATAGTAAACTTCCATGACGTCACTCTTAACCTGATCAACAACACATATGAACCATACAAAAAAGGAAAATGACACCCCAACTTACGTACACACATCCTCCAACCATCCACCTTCTATCATCAAACAAATACCAAAATCAATCAGCCGCAGACTATCTGAGAACTCATCTAACATACACATTTTCAATAGCAAAAAAGCACCATACAACGAAGCACTAAAAGCAAGTGGTTACACACAACTACAATATATACCTCCATGGCCAAAACGCAAAAACAGAAAGAGAAACATTATCTGGTTTAATCCAGCATATAACAAAACCGTTAAAACGAACATAGGCAAAATATTCCTAAACTTAATAGAAAAACACTTCACTGAAGCAAACAAATTATCAAAAATATTTAACAAAAATAACATAAAGATCAGTTACATCTGTACAAAAAACGTAACAGAAATAATCAAAAGCCACAACAAAAAAAATGACAACATACAAAAATGAAACCAAGGATCCAATATGCAACTGCAGAAACAGAACAACATGTCCACTCCGGGGAAATTGCCAACTTACGAACACAATATACAAGGCCAAGGTAAGTACAAACAACAACACTATGCACAACATCGGTGCCACCGAAGGTCCATTCAAGATGAGGATTAACAATCACAACCTTTCATTCACCAACAGGAAATATTCGAACAGCACAACACTTTCAACATACATATGGTAGAAAAAGACAAAAATATCACACCAACAATAAGCTGGGATATATTGAAAAAAGCCCCTGCCTACAGCAACATGACAAAGAAATGCCTACTTTGCCTACACGAAAATGTAGCAATAATATCACACAAACGGCAAAAGAACTTACTAAACAAAAAATCAGAGATAATCTCTAAATGTAGGCATGAGAACAAGTACCTATTATCCGAATTCATACCAAACGGATAAAATAGACAAACCACCAACAATCACAATTTAAATTCAAGATACCATCAACATAATTGCATCTATCATTATTATCATTGCACCACCATTAGTAATCACTTTTACCACTTTACAATAACTATTAACTAATAATATTATTATTACCAATAACACCCAGCCCCATCACTTACACATCACACCTACTATTAACATATAAATCCACAACAATCTTTGACGCATAATACTCCCCCAGCATTTTTAATACCTTAAAACAATAAGATCAGATATCCATATGTAACCATGAGAATAAACACCCATTACCAGGATTCATAATAAATAAAAATAAACAAATAAATATAGAAAATAAAATAAAATAAAACACCAACAACCACTCTTTAGTTCAAGCTAGCACCACAATAATTACATTTATAGATTTTTATTATTCTCCCACCAACATTACTAATCACTACTAACAATTTACAATAAATATTAACCACCTATATTATTATTGCCACCAACCCCTTACATATTACTATCACACCATATCTACCATTACCATATAATCCTGCCATAATTATTAACGTAAACTACCCCCTCTCCCAGCATATTTAATACCGCCATAAAAATAACCAATAAGGATTACAAACTGAAATTTCTACCAGTCACATATACACAGTCACAAAAAAACAAGGAAATAACCAGCTTTAACATAATAACAATAATATTTCTGTAAATTAAAAATTAAAAAATTATAGCAGTCTTCAAATACCATAATTTTACAAAGAATATCTATTATCAGGATTTACACCAAAATAAATTAATACATATAACAAAATAAAATAAAATAAAATAAATTACCAACAACCACTTTTTAGTTCAAGCTACCACCACTATAACTACATTCATGGTTTTATCATTCTCCCACCACCGTTACTAATCATTTCTACCAATTTACAATTTCTATTAATTTATAATAACTATTAGCTAATTATATTATCATTGTCTCCAATCCCTTGCAACATTACTATCACATCATATCATATAGACCCGTTATTAAATTAAACTACCCTCTCACCAAGCATATTAAATATTAAACATCACCATATAAAATAGTCAATAAGGATTACAAATTTCTACCTGTTACATATACACATTCAACAAAAACAAACATATAACCAGCTTTAAATATAACAAATAAACCCCCATTTTTTTTCAAAAGTTTAAAAACAAATATAAATAATAATAATTTTTACCTATCATAATTTTACACAAACCCCACCACACGTATATACATACATGCGAGGAAATATTGTTCAGCGGAAAAATAAATAATATGACATGTATACATTCACGAGACATTCACGAGACATTTCCGCCACACTTCCAATATATAAATTTCAACATACAAATGTGTATGTATAGACACAACATCACCCGTATACATACATATGTCATATCCGAAACTGCCCACATATGTTTATATATGTATGAGTCCCGACGGACGACCAAGTATCTATATGTGTCTGTATACATCGCTGTGTGCGTTAGTACGATGACAAAACGACGAAGTTTCCCCCACCACTTCTACAATAACACCAATACACGCAATCTACATAAACCCACATTTTTTTAAAAAATTAATCATTTTGTCTGACGATCGCTAAAGCGTGAAACTCAGGGTCACAAACTCACATCTATCCAACCCAATATGTTAGCTCTATCTCTGATATTGTGCGTTTTCTAATTACCGCGCATATAATATATAAATAATTATACATATACATATTTATTTATATTTATATACACTTTTCACACACACACACACACACACACTCACGCACACAGGCACACACACACACCATTATTATTGCGCTATGTTATTATTTATTCACTTATGCTTTATTGACAATGAGAATAGAATATCTTATCAATGAGAAATGTGATCAGGTGGTTAATATATTTAATTTGTTTTGTATTAAGTTAGGGATTTCTATGGAAATTTCTACATTTGATTATCGTAGTATTTCAAAGAGAGAAACTAAGTAATAAAAGCTCCTTCATATCTCCATATTTATTGGGCATGGATTTTATTTTATAATAAAAAAAAACTGGCAATAAATATTTATAAACATTTAATAAACCACAGATATAGAGCGCAAGATATATTCATGTGTGTATATTTGAGTGTCTGCTTTCCTGTAAGTGTATAGTCGATGAAATCTGATCCGCCTAACACGAAGCTTTCTCAGATCTGAATAAATGCACTGCCTGATTTTTGAGCTGATAATTTTGAACATAAATTGAGTAATTATTGTCCCTTGATATTAGGATTAATATTAGTTACTTATAATTGCTATCTTTCAGATTATAAAAATAGTATGCTTTATATAATTTGAGCTTTGTCACTATATTTGTCTCAACTAACGAAATCATTACAATGTTGGACTTTGTGAGATTCATAAAGGTACAATCGCAAGTGCATAATCAGACTTCATTCAGGATTACTCTGAATTCGATATATTCACTCAGACGGTTTGCATATGATGGTTCCTTGTTTCAAAACAGGGTATATTACTCTACAGACCGAGGCAAACGAGGACCACTAAACGGACTCAGTCCGCAGCATTGAGAAGCTTTTGTTACAATAGAATATCCCACTAAAATGAGGAATTTAATGTTCGTCATACGACATCCTGACACAACATGAAGAGATATTGTAAATGTTTCAGTGGCGGAAGAATTGGTCGGAATGACCTGTCTACAGAGAATCACGAAATATCGGTCATTCCGAGTCATTGCTTATACGGAAGCTTGATGAGAAATGGATACTCTACCATAAATTTAGCGCTATCATTAGTAGATAAGCCGGAAACTGGCCTGGTCAGCCATCGGAAGAAGAAATTTAGTCTAAGAAGATCACGTTGTGCGTACGTTGGTATATTCAACGACTCATACTTTCTTAGATAATAACACTTGCTAACGTTATTTATATTCTGTTGAAGAGTTGTTATCTCGTTATTTTGTGGTGTTGATTTCAAAATGAAATCACTTTTCTCTATCACGTCCTAATTTGTTAAGAAACCAAATATCAGTTTCTAAATATTTCCGCTATTGTTATCCTTTGTAAGGAGATATTTTTTTCTTTAACAAATGCAGATCTCTGTAAGCACCTTGAGATAACATTGAAAACACAGGTTTTTCATGTTATTTAAATTAATTACTGTTAAAATGTGAAAAAAGTAAATCCATGATTTAATTCAATAATAAATAGAATAATGTGGAGTAACTTTCACTATTTTCAGTGTAACTATTTTTAATGATTTCATGATGTCAAAATTTTCCTGTTTTACAAGGGACGTTAATAAACAACATATTTTCCTGTCCCTTGTCATCATACATACCACATATTTGTAGAATTTGCTGTATTTTTTCACAGATATGCTGACGATATATTTGATTTAATATAAAATTTAAACCAGCTAAGATATGTTTTGTTGAACTGTTAACAATGTATGAAAACTGGGATGTTAAATGCATTTTTGTTTTGGATGTTTTACTTGTTACATGGTCAAGATAGATTTTGTCAAGCAAAGAAAATATAGAATGAACATCATTTCATGTATGTTCTTTATGGGACTTTGTCGTCAAACGTCTGCATTTCATTATTTATCTTTCAGTAATATCGCCCGTTGTGAGAGAAGAAAATGAAACAAACCTCTTATATTCTGTATGAAACTGGGTTACTCAAACAAATCCTGAGTATTACATATTGTGTGTTACACATGTATTGAAACACTGAGAAAATAAACAATGTGTCAAAATATTACATCATATTTTGTATTACCATGGTGTAGTTGGAACCAAAAATAACATGACGACTGCTACTTTTGAATAATTGATATAGCTAGCATCAGTTCTAATACTCAGCTTAATTTTATTTTCTAAATATCCGATCCTCTGTGTGACTTGCACCGAAGTCGAATGATAAGTCGCCATCAGAGATCATGTCTTTTGCTGGAAATAGTGATAATAAGAATGAGGCAATATAGTATGGCTATGAGTGAAAGTGGACTCGGACAAATCTTCTCACAAAGAGTTGAAGCTTTTAGTTAATGGTCCGTATTTATCAAAGAAAGTCTTCCATCTGTATCGGTCTCATTGAAACAAAAGAACTGACTTGCAGCAAGAAACTACGTTCACGTTTGATAGGCAACGAGAGAATGATGTGTGAGCATTTTTCAGCATGGACGATAATTTTCGTTTTTGAAATACTGTTAAAGTTCTCATCGCTGACATGAATCGTGAATACAATCTATAAACTGGGGATTTTCAAGCATTTTTAAAGTTTAGACTTAAGTTTGCAGACGACACTACAATTTCCTCCAGCCTCCCTCAATATCAAATGTGGTATCGCTGACAAAACTGATCTGGCCGTTAGCCTCGAAAACGACATCCAATCGGTTGTTGACTGGGGCAGGAAATAGCTGGTTAACTTTAAGACCTCAAAAACAAAACAGCCCAAAAGAATGTCTGATGCTCAACACTAAGTGGGCACCTGTTTTTCCTGCTTGGTCTCACTCTCTGCTGACCTGAGGTGGAACAAAAACATTGAATCAATATTTACAACTGCCGCAAGGAACATTGGTTCTCTGTGTCGCGCTAGAAAGTTTTTGCTCGCCTGAGTCAATCTTTCAAATCTATAAAACAATCATACGCCCTTGCATGGAATACTGCTGTCATATATGGTCTGGAGTCCGGGCTGTTTGTTTTAAGGTCCTCGACGTATATGCTATGTGTTTGACCCTAATCCGGCATCTCATTTACAGTCGATCACTCACAGACATGACGTCGTCTCCCACTGTCTTTTCTGCAAATACTTCCAATGCAACTGCTACGCTCCGTCCAGCTACTTGGGCTAGATTCCAAACTGCATGAATTTAGACGTACTACTAGGTTGGAATCCCAGACTCAGCCTTTTACTGTCTTTTTGGTTAAATATAGCTCTCTCTTCTGCTTCATTTCATGCCTCGCACTTCCCGTCTGTGGAACTCCTTTCCACTTACTTACTTCCCTGATAGCTATAATATCTATTTATTCAAATGCAATGTCAATGGGCATCTATAGATGCCTTGAACTATTACATGTCCCTCTCTTAATCTTTTCCTCTATCACGCCCCTTTACTCTTGCTCCCACTCTCTGTAACCCCTTCCGTGCTAGTGTTACACCAGCCGTGCACAGGGTGAAAAGCTTAAAAGCTCTCTCTGTACATAATCTATATTGATTCTAACCGTCTTGCATAGATTTACAATATTATAGTATTTATGGAGTAATTATATTCAGTGCAATTCGATTAATTTCATAATTACATATACTATTACTAACGAAATAGTTATTAAATTATCCGAGAAATACACTTTGGAAATGTTGCGTTTTACCTATTTTAATTTTCTGTTGAATCCTTATTTAATGATTGCTATAATCCACTGGTGGGTTTTATGACAGTAAAATATGTGCAGAAACTGTCTTATCGCATTATTAAATATTTGGGCTTAAACAACTTGCAATGGAATTCGTGAATGCACATCGTTATATGGAGATATCAGTGGGTAGAAATAAAAAATATTGAAAATTAGCAAATTTTTTCCATTTGCTTTCAAAAGATTTTTGAACACGACTGTCTTTCGTTCGTTCTTTCATTCCTTTTTCTTTAATTTCTCACTGAAACCAAGCAGCGTCTCCGATATATCGTTTCCGTTATTCCACGTGACCAAAACGGAATACATCCTTATTAATGAGGCATTGGCAGGAGAGGTAAAATACTTATCTCTTTCTCTCTTTTTCTCACTGAAAGTAAGTAACGTCTCTGATATGCCGTTTCTACCTTCAACGCGATCTAAAGTCCATTATTAATAAGGTACATTTATGGTGTAACGGTCGTGCAAAGAGGGGGAGGGATAGGTAAAATTATAATACGAGTTTAATCAAGGCACTTAACTATTGGAAAGATAGTAAAAATAGCGGGTGGAAATAGGTGAGGATTAGAAAGGAACGTTAAAAATGTAGGGATGTCCTCTTGCTTAAAGAGCTTTATCTTCCGGATACAAATATGCATCCCATGTTTATATATGTATAGATATAATATTCTTCAGTGTGTGTGTGTGTTCGTGCGTGTATGCGCGTGCCTGTTTGTGTGTGTGTATGTGCGTGTGTTTATGCGGTGTTGTGTTGTGTGTGTGCCTGTACATATATGCAAATATATGATCGAAATGAAATCAAGTTTTATGAGATGATACTCTTAAAGAAAGAATAAGGTAAAAAGTTAATCTCGAAACACATAGAAAATTATTTTAGGTTGCAGATGTAACAATATTTGTTAGAAATGTCCTTGACAATGATGGATATTAAAGCAGATCTCTGGAGCCGACCTTTCCGGTAAGAATGCTTGATATTTAAAACGGTCACATTGCAATTTGAAATTATCTCTTTCCTAGCATCTGCTGTGCTTCTAATCCATAGAATGTCCTTCGGCTTTATACACCAATTCAATGCAGTATATTTTCTTACTAGAATATTACAATGTTTCGCTATGTTTTACACAGTTTTATATTTAAATTTTGACTTTAAATATCATTAGTTATGAACAGTTACATAAATAGACAGATACATATATGCACTAGCTTTTCTGATGATACAGTTTATGTTTTTGTCTTCTTTTTTCAGGTTGAGTTCAGCATCAGTATTAAATATAGAATTTTCTTCAAAGTTAAATTTGATTGATTTTGTTTAGCGGCATGTCGACCTTTATGGGTTATTTAATGCCGAAATCTATATAATTTGAACGCGTTTCTATGCATTAAACAACAAACAAAATGTACTGCTGATCATCCAGGTTTAAATGTTTTGCTGAGGTTATTACTTAAAAGTGTTTTTTGGTAATTTTACATTTGGTAACTTGCTGTGTTGCGGTGCTGTTGGTAATTTTATATAAAATGCATTGCTGGCTTTTTTCACTGTAATGATGTATTTTTAAACGTACATAGTGTTCTGATTTTGCTTGGGAGCTAACTATTTGCGAATAACTGGGACCCTATGTGGTGCTACAACCCCATTAACAAAGTAGTTATTCCACGTTCCTCAAAGCATCCAATTTTCTGATCAGAGGTCATGCTGCCGGAAGTAGTTTATCGTCATATCCAAAACAACTATGTTAAATTCCGACGTAATTAGAACGGTTGCATTAGAATTTAAGTTGTTTAAATGTGACGTCATTTGAAACATGCGAAATGCATTTTTTCATGCGTGAATCTAGAGTTTGGAAAAAAATCCTATAATTCTATATACATACATGAAACAATGCATATATTGACTTAAAAGTAAAAGAAAAGTCACTCTTGATAATGGCCGTAAATTTAGTCGAAAGCACTTGTAATACATTCAATAATTTGTATATAATTTATGTCCTGAAACGAAGAAAATCATAAGAACACATGAAAAATTACACGAAAAACATCACAACAGTCGTTACCAAAAAAGGTGCACACACACACACGTGTGTGTGTGTGTGTGTGTGTGTGTGTAGAAAATTGTATTTCGGACATGTCTGATCAAATAAGTTACAAACATTATGTCTGCTTATTTTGATCATAATAATTAAAAATTCACGAATATTTTTAAGTATATTACAATTAAATGATGTAAGGAAAGTACTGTCACGTTTGACACACAATATCACTTTTATTACCCAAGTACATACACACAAATATATATATATATATATATATATATATATATATATATATATATATATATATATATATATATATATATAATAGTAAAAAGAGTGAACAGTAAGATATATAATCTGGGGTTCTTATTGATATTTTTATTTTTACAAAACAGTGCTCAATGTAAATTTACAGAGCATAAATATCATAAATTAACTAATTTAAACATATGGTTCCTTCGCTACAAAGGAAAATGAAAAGTATGAATTGTATGTGCGTTTAAAACTAAGGAAATTTAAAAATGAATTATTCCAAAATTCGCTTGAAGATGAATGCGAACTAATGTTTTTAATATAATTATATAATGAAATATGAAGTTTTTACCTTCGGTTTTTTAAACATGGTAATTCGTATTTAGCGAAGGAACCATATTTTGAAAATGAAGTTAATTTATAATATATATATATATATATATATATATATATATATATATATATATATATATATATATATATATATATAATACTTGGGCCAATACGACGTCATATGATATTTAAAAGTAATTTTCAGCAGACCTACTATTGTTTTTTAAATTTGTGAATAGTGTCTACTTTTGCGCATTCGGAAAAACCATATTTTTGAAAGAACACTAGTAAGCATGCATCATATGTTTAAAATAACATGTCATCTTATCAAACATGGGTTTCTCCAACTAAATTTTGCGGTAGTAGAAAAATGAAAATACAAGTACAAACCTTATATGACAATGCGATTTGTCAATATTAGACATTTTATTTAGTTACTATCGAATAAGGACAGAATAACTTGGAAAAAAATTAAAGAGCGTTCATTTTTAATTTTTTTTTATTTGAGAATGTAAGAAGCATTCTAAAAATCTTGAGAGGAAAAGTTAATGCAAACTATGAATGACGTTAAAGGTGTAATTTTTCCGGGTTTTAATATTTAAGTTATATTGTTCTTATTTATTTTTATGTAATTATTATGTACACATTAATTTTTATGTATATTTTTCATCTTTATTCATTCATATATTTATTTATTTTAAAATGTTAACTGCGTATTTTTTTTTAAATTGTTATTGACATGAATACGCATGATTGCATTTGTAGGTTCAATTCTTTTAAAAAAAGGGATATTTGAAATAATTCAGGGCGTAAGCAAATATTTTCTCAAGAATTAATAAATGCACTCCAAAGAATATTGCGTCTGAGATTGTTATTTTCTCCTTTAATCCGTATAGCCATTTTGAAGTTGTCATTGTGTTTAAAAACATTGTTGGGCGTAACTATTTAAATCGATATACGCGATCATTTTTATGTTCATGAATATCTTTATTTCTTTTACAATTGATGGTAAGGAGTTCATTGGTATTAATTTATGTCTATTATCTTGTAAGCACTATTACTATTGCCGTTAATATCATGGTTATTATTGTTATTATGGTTTTGTTGTTGTATACTTCGTTTGTTTATCTTTTAGAATTGTATATGGAATAGTAGAACTAATGAGCCGTTTTTTTTTTTAAATATTTTCAATATATATTTCTTCTTCAGAAAAATATTGTAGACTGTAGAATTTTACAGTATTTAAATGAAATTTGATTACTCATTCTATTAAGAAGGTGAGAATAATAGTTTATGGGACCGTCCTAATTCCAAAGTATCAGTAAGTTTATTTAGTTGTTATTGTGTCAATGTCACATAATAGCTATCAAATAATAGCGTTATTAGATTCGGTTTCAGAATGAAAGTCAATCAGTTCAAAGCAAGTATATTTGTTTACAATATCTGTTAAATTTTGTAATGTGGATGTATCGTTAGAATATCATCGATATTGTTTTGTAAATATTTTCGAAAGGGCCAGTATCTAGAAACTCAGAAAAGGTAGAAGGTAAAAAGTTACCAGGAGTGGAGAGACCTTTCGCAAACAAATTCTTGTTCAAACAAATTATCATTGAATGTGAAAAAAACATTCATTAGTTATTAGTTGATAGATTTTAGGAACTTATGTGTGATGAACGTAACGAGCACTAAATTAAACTTTTAATTACTAATGTTAATATTTCATATCTATCTATCTATCTATCTATCTATCTATCTATCTATCTATCTATCTATCTATCTATCTCTCTCTCTCTCTCTCTCTCTATATATATATATATATATATATATATATATATATATATATATATATATATATATATTGACATGAAAAGACAGAATGTATCGCTGTATCGCAACGGTTCATTATGGGAAGACATCAGAATGCTTGAAGCTGGGATCAATATATATATATATATATATATATATATATATATATATATATATGTGTGTGTGTGTGTGTGTGTGTGTGTGTGTGTGTGTGTGTGTTGGATCAACAGCAAAATTGTCCAATTCTAAGGTTAAGCTCAGATAATTGATATCTTAGAAATGATTAAAGATAACTTACTGGAATTCTCAAACTACTGGACTCTACTCTTCTTTGAGCGATAGAAATGTATAATTGCTCTCCATGTTTAACAGAGGTATCGTGATAAAATCGATCTTAAACCAAAAATGTTATGTTAATCTTTCATTATTCATCCCAAATGTTTCGAAGCTCATGAATGTCTGAAATTAAGTTCATATAACACACACACAAACACACACAAATATATATATATAGTTGTCTCACTGCTTTCACGTTAGATTCAACTCTTCTTTCACAGCTGTTGGACTATCGGAGATGAAACTGCTCTCTTTTGTGTCAAACATCTGATGGATTGATTTGGATATTTTCTAATTGATATTTTTAGCTCTAAGTTGAAATGATGATTTATCTTCCCGTTTTGACCACCTGATCCAATTTTCCACTCTAGAGTTCCATCTTATGTAAATGTATTCACCGGTCTCTCGATGTTTTTTGAATGGACACTGATGATGGAAGTAAGTCGAAGAATGATGGTATCATTATTGACGGCCTGAATCTTCATTTTCATTTCAACATTGTTTAGTTCGGAAGACACAAAATAATTTTATCCTGCTCTCTATTTAGTTGAATAACTCAAAGAGATTAGCAGTGATATGTATATATAATTATATATATATATATATATATATATATATATATATATATATATATATATGAGTGTGTATCTCTGTGTGTATGTGTGTGTGTGAGTTTGAGTGTGTATATAGGGGGAGAGAGAGAGGGTAGAGATTGAGGTCTGAGAGCGAGTGAGTGAGTCAACTGGTCATATGTTCTAACGACTGGACGATGTGGTCTCGAAAATCTGGAGTCGTAAAACTCAATTTTACACCAAACCAATGTGTGTGTGTGTATATATATATATATATATATATATATATATATATATATATATATACTGATCCATCAAAGATTCATATTTATATGATTCGGAATTTTTCATTTATAGTCCTCCTGACATATTATTCAATACATTTTTTCATGATATACATTTATATTCCTTCCTTGTCTGATTTTTGAGAAAAATTGTTTCATCGCTTTTATTCCTTTCCGAATTAGCATGTTATGGCATATATATAATTCCTGCCGTCAAATTCTTTTCTACTGTACCCTAATTTTCCAGATCTTTAGACGTATCAGTTTATTAATTATATGAAAGCCCCCCCTACTGATATTGTTAAACCTTAAACATTTGAATTCTTTCATTTCGAATTTCTACTCACGCTAAGCTTGCAAAATTACTTTCTCCATAATTCATCATTCTATTTTTAATTCTTAAAATATATCCAACAGTAACCATATATTTTGGAGAGTAACTTCTATCTTTTATAACTATGACTTACATTTTTCTGATTCTGTTAATTTCTTTAAAAGGAAATGATGACAACGAGAGACATTTGGTGTTTTGACATAAGCCACAAATTTAAAACAAATTAAACATTGCATATAAATAAAAGGAGTAAAAAATAGATATGCAAAAAAAAATCATTATCATAACAAACCATTACATTATAAATAAATAAAATATAAGTTTTTGAATATTTATATGGTTTTTAAAACATACAAATATTATTGCCAGTAATGTATAAGTATAAACCTATCTAAGTCAAATATTATTACAGTAATTTAAGAGAATAAACCTATCAACCAAATTAATTAAAAAATAAACTACTAAGGATATCTTTAAAATGTTTACATGAAGATAATATAACACAAGAGAAGTGATTATTAAGATATAAAGATCAGCATGATTGTAAAGGTAAAGCCTAAAAGTGCCTACAATTAACACTAATTTCAAACCTTTGATTTAATAATTGATCGCTATTCACAAGTTAAATTAAATGCAGATAATCGGTTGAACTCTCTGCCTTCGGGCGGGGAGGAACCCGAACGAGGCTACGCCGAAGGGCGGGGTCTCTCTCGGGGAGGTAAACCGACCCTGAACCCGTTTATACAGGTTCAAAGGACATATTTTTGGCCGAGCCCACGGGCTCGGAGATCCAACGTTAAACCGGCCTTGTGCCACAATATGCCCTCGTGGGTGGGGGTGTCTAAATACCGTTCTGTCTGAAGTCTGGATTGAAGTCCGTCAGGAGTCTGTCAGTCAGTCAGAGCGAGTTAGTCAGTCGAGACAGAGGCAGACCGAAACAGAATCATGTTCAGACAATTACTACTAAACTTGATTGTTCGTAATAACACTTTCTACTTCTCTGTATATATTCCTGTTTGTAATATATCTGTATTATTGTATATCTGCCTTCGAGTTCTTCTTTATTGGTTCTACGTTGGACTATCACCGTGGTACAAGGAACCGGACCATAACAGATGCCTGGATTGGTTATCGAAACAAATATGCATTTTGGTAGTGGTAACTTGTATGTTCGAATGCAATAACTTATAATAATAAATACTGGACTAATTTTTGTATTGAGTTCTCTTGTAAATTAATATTATGAACGTTTTAATTTATATACGTTTCGTTCTCTGTACATTTGGATATATATATATATATATATATATATATATATATATATATATATATATATTATTACGACAAATTTCGTGCATATTTTTATGTGCGTTTGTGATGTATCCTTATTGCCATAAATATAGGACACTAGAAGTGTAAAACTATTTTCTGAAAAAAATTATTCGTGCTGATTTAAATAATTCTTGTAATTGGAAATATAGTCGGACTTCTCAGGTTGTAAAATTGATTCTAAATGCTATTTATAATATGGATGACTTTTCGGTTGCAATAAAAAAAAATCAAAAATAAATGAATGTCAAGCACTGCATTTGCATCGAAATGTATTTGCGAGTATTCCAACATTCGCAGAACAATATAAAGTCATCTGCATATTAAAATAATTATATTCCAATTAATTTCGCTTAGAGGCGCTCCTCCCGATGCATCGTTTCGCTCAGCCTCCATTAGCTAACGATAATTACCAGACAGATGGGATAATTTTTAACAGTTTTCTAAACATCTCTAGAAAAATAATGATGAATATGACAATGTAGTGCAATTATGCTGATTGCCAATTCATTAAAGCCACAATTAACCAAGGTGTTCACTATATTCTAAACTTTCCGAGTTAAAAAAGGATGTAATTCCATTCTTAGGGTCATGATAAGCATTTTGAAAATAGGAAGAAATGTATTTTACTTTGCGAAGGATAAATAGGTAGGTAAGGTAAAAGACATAAACGAAGTTCAATGAACAGATTCGGCAGTAAATGGTGAAGTATATTTGTGGTATTACCATATATATAATATATATATATATATATATATATATATATATATATATATATATATATATATATATATATATATATATATTCTTACGATATATAACTTTTGCACATTTTGCACATTTTATGTGCGTTTGTGATGTATCGTTATTGCCATAAATATTGGACATGTTAAAGTCAACTGAATAACATATTTTACAGAAAAATATGAAATATAAAAATAACAAATTTATTGAAAATTATTTCTGATTTTTCATTAAACAGTTAATTCCACATTGTGGTAATATTGAATATTTAATAAGTAAAATGATGGAAACAAAAAAAAATATATCCAAATGAAATCTGTTTTATTTTATATCGAAAACACAATAAAGTATAATCAATATTGAAATTTAAATTTACCAGCGTTATTAATTCATGCACATGTGTTAGGCATCAATGTATGCATAACCTACGTCCGATGACGACTTAGATGAAAAAACGTATAACACGATTACTTTTCCAATTTGTCATACATCGTTCCACAGATATTGATCCTGATATATACAAATTTACGTATTCTCATCACACACACGCATATATATATATATATATATATATATATATATATATATATATATATATATATATATATATATATAATAAAAAGGCTTTAACACTAATATTCCATGGTCATAATGTATTCCATTGGAATCGTAAATACGTTCAAATATTTTCCACTAATATTATATATATATATATATATATATATATATATATATATGTGTGTGTGTGTGTGTGTGTGTGTGTGTGTATTAAATGGGTAGTCTACTTAATAAAACAAGGAAAAAGCACCAATGTGATCACTGCGAAAAAATTTGTGTATATATATATATATATATATATATATATATATATATATATATATACTAAGACGCGACAGGCTGTTTCATGCTAGGATGCCTGATGATTGTGCCTAGCATGAAACAGCCTGTCTCTCTAATGTTGATGTCAATGTTCACTTTTATATTTATATTTACATACGTTTTATCTGTGATATTGTGCACTTCATCCCATAAATACAGCACACCATATAATTATATTTTTTCTTATGAAATTTCGGGTTTACCTTGCCATCCTTGTGTATGCCTCACAGTCCTGGTCTACATATAGTTACCATATAAGCCAGCTGGATTTTTTCCATAAGAGCTGTCTGCGTGCAATTAGTGGAGTTAGCCTTCCAGATAGGAAATGTTATATAAACCTGTTTAGCAGGTATAATATTGGTGGATTTCCCATTAAGTCTCGGTTATGGTGGACTGGGCATGCCGTGAGAATGCCTGGTGTCAGCATACCAAAGATCCTAATGCACTGCCAGTTACATCATGTCTACCGAAATATAATGCGTCATCCTTTGTAAATCACTAACGGGTCTTAAGTGTCACTTAAGATTGTAGCACAAAATTCATAACTGAATTAATTCATCAAGTTGTCAGATCCTCATACGTCCATTATATATATATATATATATATATATATATATATATATATATATATATGTGTGTGTGTGTGTGTGTGTGTGTGTGTGTGTGTGTGTGTGTGTGTGTTCATTTAACCTAAAAATTCGTGGTTACTCATATCCTCTGTCCAGGTTACACTCAACATCCTTCTTTTCAATCTCATTTCTCTTGCATCAGGTTTCTACATCTGGAAGAATGGCAAATAAACCTAGTCTATTAGAAGTACTCTGTAAATACTGTTTATAAAATATTAATATTAACAAAAATAGTATACATCAGTGGTCATAAATGATTTTAGAATTGCTGAAAATTGTAGGTCAATTAAAGATAAAGATGGAGAAAGATTGATTGAGAGGAAGAAAGAAAAAAAGAAAGAGAAATTGGAAAGAATAAAAACCACAATTGGAAGAAACGAGAGAATAACTGTAAAAATAATCTTGAATGATACATTGATATTATTTATCATTATGTCATTGAGTGACGTTTACCGGAAGAGGAACTACAACGAGGTTCTTTTCTTTGACGCAGCTGAAATCATTTATGCACGGAAGAATCTGTGAGAATATTAAGAATAAAAACGGAAGTGTCTTTGCTGAACTATATTTTTACACAATGAAAAAGATGAACTTAATCAAAATAAAATTAACGTAATTGCGTTTATTGCAAACGTTGCCATATGGGTTCGTTCAATTTTGGGAAAATTACGACTAAAAATAAGAAATAAAGAAGAAAATAAAAAAAAGAAAAATAATAGAGAGAAAGAAAAATTTTCCACAGCCGAAGGTAATGGGAATATTGTATCAGGGAAATTTAGAATTATTACACGAAAGGTAATCAGACAGTTATTGAAATTTATACGGAAATTGAGGGGAATGGGAAATGAAATGCACGTAGATATTTTTTGAGTTTTCAAAAGTCTCTGTTATTGTTTGAAACTTGGAAGGTAAAAAGTGGTTGTCCATACAAAATGATAAACAGAGGCGATAACTGGTGCAAAGAATATCATTAGTACATGAATACCAAAATGAAATAACTTTATATATAAGATAAAGAAAATTACGTATTGTTTATTAACCTAACAATTTTCACTTTTAATATGACCATTGTCAGAAATTGAGAAAACAGACAAAATACGTAACTACTGTTATTTTCAAATTTTATTTCATTTTTATCAGTTTTCTGACGAAGCTATGATACACACACACACACACACACACACACACACACATATATATATATATATATATATATATATATATATATATGTATATATATATATAGTAAGGTAATAAAGAGTTAGGTAATCTGTATGGATAATGCCAAAAGAATGTGATCCAGAGTGCTCAATTGAAAATCAGAGCAAATTTTTAATTAAATAATTAAGAAATAGACAACCTTTATTATATTTTCCTGGTTCATCAGGTTACATCTCTAGTTAAAAAATAATTAGATTTCTTTTATTTTTCAATGCAGTATTTGAGGGATAGTTTTAGAGTGATATAATTTGACAGAGATGGCTGGAGTTTTATGGGAAGATCCATCTTATAATTTTGGAAACATAAGCTTGCCTATTTCTTAATTATTTAATATATATATATATATATATATATATATATATATATATATATATATATATATATATATATATATATAGGGAAGGTGAGGACGAATAGATTACAATTCCGACTATGTTTACATGTAATTTTAAAAATTCTGAATAAATATAATGCACTAAGCAAACATAAAGTTAATCTAGAGTATTTTGAAAAAATAAAAATGGTAAAGATAGACATTGTAGGCGAATTATAATATAGATTAACACATCATTTATTCGTAATCTTAAAACGAATAATGTAAGAATTTTTCTAAATTTAATTCATAAGCACTTTAGTTACTCATCAATTCGATAAAAAAAGATTTTTACTAAAAATAAATTCAGCTATAGCCACGTTAATAACACTGATAAATCAATATTCCTACATAACAATATTATGTAAAATAAAATACATGTCCAGCAAAGACATCAAAATTATTTATTTTTTAAAATCCAACTGTCTAAAAGTTCGGTCTGCCCCTTTAACGGCCAATGTATAAATGATAATATCATATTTACGAGCTAACATAGATTCAAATAACACTGTCAAAATTTATTTTAGTTCCGTATGACTTTAGGCAATGCAAGATACAAAAAGATTGCTTTCTCCAAACATGTCTGACAGTTAAGTAATGATGGTAATACACACATTATTCCGTGGAATGTCGTATCAAATGTTAAATCTTACAATTGCAAAGGCAATTAATGTAATTTAGGTATTGTTGAAAAATTAGTTACAACTCATGAATAAACAGGAGAAATGAATTGACTTTTACATGTAGGCCTAAAAATTAATATCTGTTGATCCCGATAAGAAAATAAATGTAAATTAATGTATTTCCCATTTATGTTTTCCTTCAATTTCATGACTCTTACCTGATATTCTCCCTTTATGTATAGTAAAAATTAATATTAACAACTTTTACAAAAATAATTTTACACACACACACACACACACACAACCTGGGTTTTATAATAAGTATAACTCGATATGAGTTGTCCCCCTTTCATTCTCGTGGTGCCTCTTAATCGTGTTTTCAAATTGATTTCGTGCAAAAACAATTGTTTTTTTCTAGTTTTTGGCGCTGTTAGAACCACCGCAAGGTAATTTTATGTAGTACTGTGAAGTTTTGTTGAAATCGGTTGAAAAATGTAGGAAATCCGATCCAATCTACAAACGTACACACACACACACACACACACACACACACAAAATACACACACACACACACACACACACACACACAAAATATGCGTTTTGTAATAAGTAAGATTCCAATTACGCAACAGTCAGTGTATACTCAGCATATGAATATTGCGTTGAGCATAGAACATTGAGTCGTGGGACCGGTGAGGGATAACATGCATATTTATTAATATAAAACTTAATAGATTTCTTATATTACATCGAGTATTTTCCTTTGTGCACTTACTATATCATTTTATATTCGTAAACTATCAATTTGTTCCCAGGAAATATTCTCGCTATTTTTGTGTCTTTAAAACAAATCCTGCTTTCCTACTAGTTCAAATAAGTTTCTTGCTCCGTAATTTGTCAAACGATTTGTATAAGCTTCAGTTCTTCATCAGGAGAAAATTACCTGCTTGTAAATAGCAGTGAAACGCAGGAATGAATGACTTTCAGAAGAAAATGTACTTGGGTTGTAGTTTTCATTTGTTTTTTTTTTTTTTTATCGCTAATATAGGTCTGTCCTTGTGATGGTCAAACGTTCTCTTTTAAATGTTTTTTTTTTTCTAAAATACAGGCTGGATAGATTCATGGGACCCTGAATGCTCTTGATCATTTTGAGAGTTTTATTGTTTCCTGGGAAGGGGATCTATTTGTGTTTAGTGTATGTTATCATTTAGTTCTTCGGGAGTGTGCATCGTGTTTGTAAGTGTATATAATATTATGCGTCTGTGTATAAGTGTGAGACCTCAACACCTCCCCAAGCATGTCTGTCTTGTGTGATTGAGAAATATGCGTAGGGTGTGATTTGTGGTGTTACATCTATCTCTGCTGTTAAATTTGTGATTAATCCCGTCAGGATGGAGTCTTTTGGCATAGGTTTTAAAAACATGTTTTTCTAGGAGGAAATGTTGTTCTATAGGCAATAATCTTTCGTGTAGAGCCAATTTACTTCGATTGTGATAATTATTAATTCTGTAGTGAATCGGCCATTCTGATTTTCCCACACACTGTTTCTGGCATAGGAGGCAAATTATCTTATGACTTCTACAGTTAGAGTCTTGGTAGGTTTTGAAAATAGATTTAGTGACTGAGCTTGTGAATGAATTGGTGTATCGAATGTGGTTACAGAATAAGATTATTTTGTTGTTACATGTTTGTGAAAGTCATGTTTTTTTTTCTATTACGGATTTCCTTATCCTCTGAAATGTGGTTATTATTTATAATTCCCTTAAGGTTCTTGGGAATAAGATATGCCAGAATCCCGGTTTCCTCAAACATTTTTTTATTTCTGGTTTGAGATAAATTTGCAGTGACTTTTGATTATCTGGGATAGTGCAGGAAGAGTGGGATTGAAAGTGTTTACTCGAGGGATGCGTGTGGATTTATTCTTAATTTTGTACATAAGGGTGTAGCAAATTAGAGCCTGTAAAATGATGGTCTCATGGCAAAATAGAGCCTGGACAAAATGTGGAAACATTAGAAAAAAGGAGGATTTCCTGTTCGGATCTCTGTTATACTAATCCCAGTTATACTAGCTTCATTGTGCAGGCAATGTGTGATATATCCCCCAGCATGGCAAACTTCCGCACGTGGGGAAACACTGAGTCTCCTCTTTTCCGTCGTAATGGAAGAAAGTATCCCTACACGTACTGAGTAATTTCCCCAAAGGGGCTTAACCGGTGGTGCCATGATAGAGTTTCGGCA